>SZWC01005906.1:64008-101508 GCA_023375785.1 Penium margaritaceum
CCCGGAACAGGCCAGTGTTTGGCATTATATGAGGACCGAGGCGCAGTTGGATGGGGAGAAGAGGGTGCGAACATGAGGAGACAGAAGACAAGGGAGAAGGGAGCACGTAGAAGAGAGAGAGGAGTGGATGCCCCACGTCCGGCCCAATGCCTCATATGGGGAGGAAGGAAGCAGGGAACAGCCAACAGCAGTAGGCAGAATCAAGGGAGGTGGGGAAGCAGTGGCACACGACCCGCGTCCGTACCAACGCCTCATTTGGAGGGCATCAAAACGGGAAGTGACGACGGCTCCACTAAGGACCATCTCTGTCCGTCCCAACGCCTGATACGGAGGGGACGGAAAGAGAGAGCTGGGAAAGAGCGGCAGCAGAGGAATAGCAGAGAAGAAGCAACGCCAAGAGAGCTTAGGATGAGGAGAGAAGATCCAGGCGAGTACAGATATGAGCATGGCGGTCGGCAGAGATGGCTTTGATAAAGATGTCAGCAGTCTGATCAGCGATAGGGAGGTAGTACATGACGACCTTGGCTTCCGCAACAGCGTTGCAAACGTAGTGATACTGCTGACGGACGTATTTGGTGCGATCATGGAGAACCGGATCCTCGGAAAGAGTGATGGCGCCTTCATTATCACAGTGGATGGACGAGGGTTCAAGTTGATCAAACCCAAGCTTGCTCAGAAACATACGCAGCCAGACCGCTTCTCTCGTACATTTACTTCCAGCGATGTATTCAGCTTCCGTAGAAGAGGGAGCGACCACTGATTGCTTCTTGCCGTGCCATCTGACGGGTCCACTATTAAGAAGGAAAACATACCCAGAGGTGGAGCGATTGGTGGTGTGGTCACCAGAGAGATCAGCATCACAGAAGCCCTGGAGGACATTGTTCCCAGAAGAGTAGCGGATACTCCAGTGAACTTTGATTTCAATATTATCTATTTTTAACATGGTCAAATTTCGTCAAAAAAGGGTTTTTATCAAATTTAAAGGTGCCACCAAACTAATTCCAGAAGGCCTTCGTCGAATTTAATGGTTACCTTAGGTGTTAGCATTTCTTTACTAGGTCCTCGGTGTACTTTGTCTTGTATCCGAATGTTGTATTATTTCTTAATTCTATATTATCTACTATGTTCAAACACTTGGGGATTCGTTCGGTAGCCTCAACAACCACCAAACGCTTCCCACTACGTGTACGGCGTTCGGCGAAACGGCAAACACGGCGAGACGAGCATTCGACCATTCGAGATATTGAATGGTCGAATGCTCCTTGCTCTCGCGTTCGAAAGAACAGTCAAACGCAAGAGTGTACACTGAAGATTCGAGCCGGCTTCGTCAAAAGAAAATATTGGAATACCCCCTGTCGTCAAATTTAACGGTCTACCCTTTTATTCTTGTCAAATTCAAACATACCCCCAAAATAATTACAATATGCCAAAAATGTCGTCAAATAAATAATGGATCATGCTCTTTGTCGAATTCAAAGTTCACTGGGGTAGCAAGAGAAGTGGATCTACAGAGGTAACAGATGCTGCAATTGGCGACCACAATGTAGACAACAGTAGGGTATTGGCATCCTTGACTGAGAAGACCAACGGCAAATGAGAGATCAGGTCGCGTAGCCACAGAGGAGTACATCAGTGAGCCCACCATGTGCAGGAAAGCTTGGGCATCTTCCAAAGAAGCCAAAGGTATTACTGCTATGACTGGTTTGGTAAGGTCGTGATCCTTGGAAAATGGTATAGTTTGTGGAGTGGATGTACCAAGCCCAAACTTGTCAGCCACACGTTGAGCAGAAATGGCTTGAGTAAGCGTCACTTGACCTTGTGTAATGTTGTAAGTGACTTGAATGTCGAGGTAGTACTTGAGGAGCCCCATGTCTGACATCTCAAAACGGCAAGACAGCTGATGTTTGAGTGTATCCAGAACAGAGAGCGACGGCCCAAACAGGATGAGGTCGTCCACGTAGAGGATACCACCAAGAAGGTTGGACCCTCCACGAAAGTACACTGAATGGTCGGAGTGAAGGCGTTGGAGATTTTGGACCAGGGAAAATTCATGAATCTTCAGGTTCCATTGCCGTGGAGCTTGCTTAAGGCCATATAGAGACTTGTTGAGCTTGCAAACGTGATTGGGTTTATTTGGAGATATGAAACCCTCTGGTTGGATCATGTAGATGATCTTGT
The DNA here is from genome assembly GCA_023375785.1 of Penium margaritaceum. NCBI lineage: Eukaryota > Viridiplantae > Streptophyta > Zygnematophyceae > Desmidiales > Peniaceae > Penium > Penium margaritaceum. The sequence continues at coordinate 66,187 of SZWC01005906.1, forward strand.
TGAGGTTGCCGTTGGAGAAGGCACTTTTGATGTACATGTGGTGGAGATGCCATTTGTTGTTAGCGGCCAGAGATAAGATCACCCGGATAGATGAGTACTTGGCCATCGGTGCACAGGTGTCTTGGTAGTTTACTCCAAGCACTTCACTGTAGCCGCGCGCAAGAAGACGGGCTTTGAAGCGATTAGGTGTACCTGTACTGGTCAGCTTGGTTTTGAACACCCACTTACACGTAACAACGGGCGTGTTAGGTGGTCGAGGGATAAGATCGCATGTGTGCTGTTTTTTAAGTTAAGAGAGTTCCTCTTGAGCTCCCAGTCACCATTGATCGGCATCCGGGCGACGCATGGCATCTTTGAAGTTGGTGGGATCCACCACTTGTGTGAGTAGTGCTGTGTGATCAAAGTCATCGTTGGCTCAATTCTCAGTTGTTGACAGAAAACCAAGGTAAAGAAATGTCGGAGGTCTTGTGAGGCATGCAGATCGACGTAGTCCTGATTGTGATGGAGCGCTGGAGATGACTGTCTGTGAAGCAGCAAGAGCATCATGATGTTCCTCTGGGACAACAGGAGGGAGTACACAAGAGTGGTCATCAGGTGTCGGGTCAACAGAGAATTTGTGAAGAGATGGAGGAGTTGTTTCAATGTAGACAGTGGGCGTGACTACTGGTGGTGTTGTATCACCTGCTCGATTAAAGAAGCTTTCATCGAAAATGGGTTGTCTGCTCCGAATGACACGTTTGGAGTCTGGATCCCAAAATCGGTAGATGTCGCGTGTCTCATATCCAAGAAGGATGCAGACTTTCGATCGTGGATCAAGCTTGGAGCGCTCTTCTGGACGGATCCAAGCGTGTGCTGTACATCTCAATATATGGATGTGTCCCAAATAAGGCTTGTTCTCGATCCATGCTTCGTAGGGTGTTGAAGCAGCTGCAGGCAACATTACTGTTTGAAAACGATTTGCAATATATGCTGCAGTATGAAGAACTTCAGTCTAGAAAGCAGATGAGAGACTAGCTGTATGGAGCATGATCCGGACCCTTGCGAGAAGAGACTGGTTTATCCTTTTTGCTTTGCCATTCTGTTGTGGAGTATATGGTACTGTGGTCTGATATTGAATACCTTTCTCGTCGTAGAAGGCTTTGAGGTTGCGGTTAACAAACACAGTCCCGTTGTTAGTGCGGACTTTCTTGACTGTCAGGTTCGTCTCCCTTTCAATCTGTTGAATCCAGGTTTTGATTTCTTTGATAGCATCAGATTTGAAGCGGAGGATCCGGGTCCAGACCACATGTAAGTATTCATCCAGAATGACGAGAAAGTAGTGCTTGTTGGAGAGGGAGCCTTCCTTGATATAGCACAGATCCATGTGTACGAGTTCCAGGCACTCATGGGTTCCTTGGGATGGGAGTGCTTGGAAACATGCTTAATATTGTTTGCCTATGATTTCCCATTCAAGTAACCACAGCTGCCAGTTGAGATGCTTGGATGTATACCTTGCAGTTCTTATCAGTTTCAAACATAACTTCAAAACCTTTATCGTTGAGCTTGGTAACTGAAAGAAGATTTACGGCAAGGTCTAGAACATAGAGCACGTCCTCAAACGTCCTTGTTGCCAGTTTTCCATTACACTTAATGTCAACCTTGAATGTCCCTTGCCCGTAGGCAGTAATAGTTCTCCCATCACCAAGGCGGACTTCTCGTGGTATCAAAAACCGCTTGAAGTTGATAAACCAGTCCTTTTTGCAGGTCATGTGTTTCGTGCAGCCAGAGTCCATGATCCATGCCAAGATGCCAGCAGCCAGGAGAAGGGCACTGTCAATGGAGCACATGACAACTCTTCAGTCAAAAACTCTTCTTCGGCCAAGTTGTGGTGTGCTTCATCTTCTGGTGGTGAGCCATAGGTTGAGTGCTCTGGCGGTGTGGCTGTCATGTCCTTGTCAGGCACGATTGGTCCTTCAGATAGAAGGTTAAACTGAAAGTTTTCCTCTTTGTCTGATAGTTCGTGTGCCTTTGTAGACCCTGTAAGAAAGGCGGCCCCGGTGGACATGTAAGTAGTCAGCATTGCTTGATGTGGTCGTCGAGAACCATAATGACGAGCAAAGTTTGGACGCCGTTTAGGGCAATCCACGGTAATGTGTCCCTTTTGCTTGCACGTCCAGCACACTCAATCAGTTGGTGGAACAAATCTCTGTGGTGAGTGAGGAGTTGGTGGATCTCTGTTGTTGAAATACGTAAGAGAATCCTGATTGCCGTTACCATAGGCTCCAAACTTCTTTGTCCTTTGTCCTTGATATTTGGTCACAAGGCCAACTTCACCTCCATTGTCATTTATATATTATTCTTCAACCATCATAAGTTCTTTGATAGTCTTCTCCAGATTCAAAGAGTATGGTTGAGTTCCAGGTGGTGTTGCTGCTGCTGTTGCTGCTCCGACGGCAGCACCAGGTGCCCTACCAGCGGCTCTTCCTTGTGCATCAATGGCTTGCTATTGTGTTGTTCGGAGTCAGCAAGTTGAGCATCAAAGGTCTTCCCTTGTTTTTGAAAACTCTGAAGTCGGTTGATAGTGTCTTTGAATCTGGCAGGTAGTCCACAAAAAGGGGTTAGTACTAGGACTCTTTTGGAAATAACTTCTCCCATTTATGTGATGCGGCAGGCCAGATGCTTAAGATGGGATACGTGATCTTCCAGGAGTTTTCCTTCTTCCATCTGTTGGATGTGAAACTCTGTCCAGAGGCTTCCCAGTTCAACATCGCTCGTTCTTTCATAGCGACTCTTCAGGGCCTTCCAATCTTTCCTTAAACAGTTGGTTGGATTATTGTCTCTGATGATAAACTTGAGTCATTCTGTTAAATTCAGTGCCAGAATTGAAAAGGCCTGGTCACAATGCCGCTTCTAGCTCACTTGTTCTTCAGGTGACACTCCTGTAGGTAATGTGTCAGTGGGAGGATCGCAGACGACTCCCCATAGGCCCTTGTTTAGAAAGACCATCTCGATGTTGAATACGAAGGTATGATAGTTATCACCGTAAAACGGCGCCACTTTGAAGTGATCTCCATTGTTGATGGTTGCGTAGATCTTAAGATGCCACGTGTTCTGATACCAAATGTTGAAATTTGGTATAGTCACACGACTCGTCTCACAAGCTTTCTAACGGTACTAAGCTTGTTCAGATTGATTACACACAGCCGGAGTAATAACAAATACAAACCTACGGCTACTTATATATCTGTACTAGCTAAGAGCAGAAAAGTACAAGTGTTGACGTAGCCAGGTATCCTTGTGTCTTCGAGTTCTCAGTTACAAGATCTGTCGGACACCGCTCGATGATCTTCGATTATCAGCAGACCGAGGTTGGCGGATACCTAGCGCCCTCAGTGCGATCCACGGACGGATCGTCCGGATCTGAGGTAGTCTCTCATGGCCGTCGATCTGTCTTAGGCATTTGTCTCAAGATGACGGAAGGACCGCACCTCTTGACTCAGCAACGGCTGCGATCATTCCAACTGCCATCGCAAGATTCGTGATCACATGATCCGTCTTTAGAAAGAAAAATATCTTCCGCATGCTCCTGTTCCTTGCCACATCAGCAGACTCAGAGTCGAGAGGAGCTCACGCTCGCACTCTCGCTTTGTCTGCCAGACCACATAACCTGTTTGTCCAAAACCTACCAAGATACATTGCTTCCAGTACCATCATCCAATCAGCTCTCTGGAGCTCCAATAGGATCAGTAGAGTGAATAGGACTACTGATGGATGGACCAGTGGGACGCCTAAAGAGACCTGCCTACAGCCATACCATGCTCCGCCATGTAGGATAGACAAGAGGGTCAAGACAGAGATGGGGATCTCTCTCTCAGCCCTCTTGTTCTTGTTTTTGTTGTTATTGTACTGAGCCCAGTAGATCGTTGGATCGAGGCAATCTGACGGCTGTCCCTTTTCCAACACTATACCATACCATCCCTTACCATACCATATCATACCATACAATATGATACCACACCATACCATACCATACCATACCGTACCATACCATACCATACCGTACCATATCATATCATAACATACGATACCATACCATACTATAGCATACCATATCATATTGAATCATACAATACCATACCATACCATACCGTACCATAACGTACCATACCATACCATATCATACCATACCATACCGTACATACCATACCATACCATACAATGTCATACCATAACATACCATACCATATCCTACCATGCACAACCATATCATACCATACCGTACCATGCCATACCATACCATACCATACCATATCATACCATACCATACCATACCATACCATACCATACCATATCATACCATACCATACCATACCATACCATACCAAACCTTACCATACCATACCATATCATAGCATACCATACAGCACGATTCCATGCCATATCATGCCATACCATACCATATCATAACATACCATACCATACCATACCATACCATACCATACCATACCATGCCATACCATACCATACCATACCATACCAAACCATACCATACCATATCATACCATACCATACCATATCATACCATACCATGCCATACCATACCATACCATACCATACCATACCATACCATACCATGGCATACCATACCATATCATACCCTATCCTATCCTACCATACCATATCATACCATACCATAAAATACCATACCATACCATACCATACCATACCATACCATAACATACCGTACTACATCATACCATACCATACCATATCATAACATACTATGTCACACCACACCACACCACACCACATGAAACCACAGCACACCACACCACACCATACCATACCACACCACACTATATTATACCACACCACATCACACCACATCACACCATACCACACCATACCATACTACACCAGACCATACAAGACCAGACCAAAGCATACCATACCATAACATACCATAACATACCATAGCATACCATACCATACTATACCATACCATACAATACCATACCATACCATACCATATCATGCCATACCATACCATGCCATACTATACCATATCATACCATTCCATATCATACCATATCATACCATACCATAACATAGCATACCACACCATATCATACCATTCCATACCATACCATACCATACCACACCATACCATAACATACCATATCATATCGTACCATACCATACCATACCATATCATACCATACCATACCCTACCATATCATATTATACCATATAGTACCATACCACACCATACCGTATTATATCATACCATACTATACGAAACCATACCATACCATACCATACCCCAGCGAACTTTGATTCTGAAATAAAAATCTATTTTTTACATGGTCGATTTTTGTCCAAAAAGGGTTTTCGTCCAGTTTAAGAGTGTCACCAAAATAATTCCAGAAGGCCTTTGTCGAATTTAACGATTACCTCAGGTATTTAGTATTTCTCAACTGGGTCTTCGGTCTGCTTTGTCTTGTATCTCTATGTTGCATTCTTTCTTAATTCTCAATTATCTACTGCGTTCAAACACTTGGGGATTGGTTCGGTGGCCTCGACAGCCAACGAACGCTCCCCACCACACGTACAACGTTCGGTGGAACGGCAAACACGGCGAGACGACCATTCGACCATTTGAGATATTGAATGGGCGAATGCTCCTCGCTCTCGCGTCCGAAAGAACAGTCGAATGGGAGAGCGAGGACCGAAGATTTGAGCCGGCTTAGTCGAAAGAAAATATTGGAATATCCCGTCTCGTTGAATTTAATTGTCTATTCCTGTATTTTTGTCGAATTCAAACGTACCCCCAAAATAAATACAATATGCCAAAAATGACGTCGAATCATTTTTGGATCATGCTCTTCGTCTAATTCAAAGTTCACTGGGGTACCATACCATACCAGACCATATCATACCGTATATACCATACCATACCATACAATACACTACCATAACATACTATACCATACCATACCATACCATACCATACCATACCATACCATACGATACCAAATCATACCATACCATACCATACCATACCATACCATACCATACCATACCATATGATATCATACCATACCATACCATACCATACCATAGCATATCATAGCATATCATAGCATACCATACCATACCATACCATACCATACTATACCATACCTTACCACACCATAGCATACCATACCATACCATACCATACCAATCTAAACCATACCATACCATACCATACCATGCCATACCATACCATACCATACCATATCATACCATACCATACCACATCATACCATACCATAGCATACCATACCATTGCATACCATACCATATCATACCATACCATACCATACCATACCACACCATACCATACCATACCATACCATACCATGCCATACCATACCATACCATACCATATCATACCATACCATACAATATCATGCCATAACATACCATACCATACCATATCATACCATACCATACCATACCATACAATACTATACCACACCATATCATACCATATCATATCACATCATACCATACCATACCATACCATACCATAGCATACCATACCATACCATACCATACTATACCAAACCATACCATACCATATCATACCATACCTTACCATACCATACCATACCATATCATACCATACCATATGATACCGTACCATACCAAGCCATACCATACCATACCATACCATATCATAGGATACCATAGCATACCATAGCATATCATATCATACCATAACATACCATACCATAGCATACCATACCAAACCATACCTTATCATACTATACCATACCATACCATACCATACCATACCATACCATACCATATCATATCATACCATACCATACCATACCATACCATACCATACCATATCATATCATACCATACCATACCATACCATACCATAGCATACCACACCATACCAAACCATACCTTATCATAGTATACCATACCATACTATACCATACCATACCATACCATACCATATCATACCATACCATACCATACCATACTATACCCTACTATACCATATCATACCATATAGTATCATATAATATAGTACCATACCATATAGTACAATACCATACCATACACATATCATACCATACCATACCATATCATACCATATCATATCATACCATACCATACCATATCATACCATATCATACGATATCATACCATACCATACCATACCGTACATGCCATATCATACCATATCATACCATACCATACCATACCATACAATACTATACCATATTTTACCATATCATACCCTACCATACACAACCATACACAACCATATCATACCATATCAAATCAAAGCATACCATACCATATCATAACATACCATACCATACTATATCATACCATACCATATCATCCAATACCATACCATACTATACCATACCATACCATACCATACCATACCATACCATACCATACCATACCATACCATACCATACCATACCATACCATACCAAATCATACTGTACCATACCAACGATACCATATCATATCATACCATACCACATCATACCATACAATACCATACCATACCATACCATACTATAACATACCATATCATACCATACCATATCATACCATACCATACCATACCATACCATACCATACCATATCATACCATACCAAACCATATCATACCATATCATACAATAGCGTACCATAGCATATCATATCATACCATAGCATATCATAGCATACCATACCATACCATTCTTTATCATATCATATCATACCATACCATACAATACCATACCATACCATACCATACCGTACCATACCATATTATACCGTACCATATCATACCATACCATAACATACCATACCATACCATATAGTACCATACCATACCATACCATACCATACCATACCATACAATACCATACGATATCATACCATACCATACCATACCATACCATATGATACCATACCCTACCATACCACACCATATCAGACCGTACCGCACCATACCATACCAAATCATACCATACCATATCATACCATATCGTACATATCATACCATACCATATCAAACACAACCATATCATACCATACCATACCATACCATACCATATCATACCATACCATACCATACCATATCATATCATACCATACCATACCATACCATCTCAGACCATATCATAACGTACCATACAATACCATACCATATCATATCATACCATACCATACCATATTATATCATACCATACCATACCATACTATACCACACCATACCATATCATACCATACAATACCATACCATACAATACCATATCATACCATACCATATCATACCATACCATACCATACCGTACCATACTATACCTAACCATACCATACCATACCATACCATATCATACCATATCATACCATACCATACCATACCATATCATACCATACCGTACCGTACCATACCATGCCATACCATACCATATCATACCATATCATACCATTGCATATCATAGCATATCATAGCATACCATGGCATATCATAGTATACCATAGCATACCATAGCATACCATAGCATACCATATCATACCATACCATGCCTTACCATACCATACCATACCATACCATACTATACCATACCATATCATACCATACCATACCATACTATACCATACCATACCATACTATACCACACCATACCATACTATATCATATCATATCATACCATACCATACCATAGCAAGCCATACCATACCATACCATACTATACCAAACCATACCATACCATATGATACCATACCATACCGTACCATGCCATGTCATGTCATACCATACCATACCATACCATACCATACCATAGGATACCATAGCATATCATAGCATATCATAGCATACCATAGTAACCATAGCACACTATACCAAACCATACCTTATCATATCATAGTATACCATACCATACCATACCATACCATACCATACCATACTATACCATACCATACCATATCATACCATACCATACCATACCATGTCATACCATACCATACCATACCATACCATACAGTTCCATACCATATAGTACCATACAATATAGTTTAGTACCATACCATATCATACCATACCATACCATACCATACCATACCATATCATACCATACCATACCATACCAAATCATACCATACCATACCATACCATACCATACCATACCATACCATGCCATACCGTACATACCATACCATGCCATACAGTACCATACCATATTTTACCATATCATACTCTACCATACACAACCATACACAACCATATCATACCATATCATCTCATAGAATACCATACCATATCATACCATACCATACCATATTATACCATACCATACCATACCATACTATACCATACCATACCATACCATACCATACCATACCAAATCATACTGTACCATACCAATGATACCATATCATATCATACCATATCATATCATACCATACTATAACATACCATGCAATACCATACCATACCATACTATAACATACCATATCATACCATACTATACCATACCATACAATACCATATCATACCATACCATACCATATCATATCATATCATACCATAGTGTACCACAGCATATCATAGTATACCATAGCATATCATAGCATTCCATACCATTTCATACTTTACCATACCATATCATACCATACCATACATACCATACCATACCATACTATAGCATACCATACCGTACCATACCATATCACACCGTACCATATCATACCATACCATAACATACCATACCATACCATACCATATAGTACCATACCATACCATACCATACCATACCATACTATACCATACCATACCATACTATACCATACCATACCATACAATACCATACCATACCATACTATACCATATCATTCCGTACCGTACCATACCATACCAAACCATACCATACCATATCATATTATATCCTACATACCATACCATACCATATCCTACACAACAATATCATACCATACCGTACCATATCCTACCATACCATACCATACCATACCATACCATACCATAGCATACCATACCATACCATACCATACAATATCATATCATCCCAGACCATACCATCCCATACCATGCCATAATAAACCATACCATACCATACCATACCATTTCATACCATACCATACCATACCATACCATATTATATCATACCATACCATACCATGCTGTACCACACCATACTATATCAAACCACACCATACCATATCATACCATACCAAACCATATCATACCATACCAGATCATACCATAACATACCATACCGTACCATACCAAACCTAATCATACCATATCATATCATACCATACCATATCATACCACATCATACCATACCATACCATATCATATCATACCATACCGTACCGTACCATACCATGTCATACCATACCATATACTACCATATCATACTATAGCATACCATAGCATACCTTAGCATATCATAGCATACCATAGCATACCATAGCATATCATAACATACCATAGCATACCATAGCATACCATGGCATATCATAGCATACCATAGCATACCATAGCATACCATATCATACCATACCATACCTTACCATACCATACCATACCATATCATACCATATCATACCATACCATACCATACCATACCATACCATATCATACCATACCATACCATACCATACTATACCATACCATACCATACCATAATTTACCATACCAAACCATACTATACCAAACCATACCATATAGTACCATATCATGTGGTACAATACTATACCATACCATATTGTATATACCATGCCATATCATGTGGAACGGCAAACAGGGCGAGACGAGAATTCGACCATTCGTGATATCGAATGGTCGAATGCTCCTTGCGCTCGCGTTCGAAAGAACAGTCGAACGCAAGGGCGAGGACCGAAGATTCGAGCCGGCTTTGTCAAAAGAAAATATTGTAATACCCCCTGTCGTTGAATTTAACGGTCTACCCTTTTTTTTGTTGAATTCAAACGTACCCTCAAAATAATTACAATATGCCAAAAATGTCGTCGATTAAATTATGGATCATGCTCTTTGTCAAATTCAATGTTCACTGGAGTAACAAGAGAGGCGGATCCACGGAGGTAGCGGATGTTGCGTTTGGCGGCCACAATGTGGGCAGTAGTAGGGCGTTGGCATCCTTGACTGAGACGACCAACGGCAAATAAGACATCAGGTCGCGTAGCCACATAGGAGTACATCAGTGAGCCCACCATGCGCGGGAAAACTTGGACATTTTCCAAAGAGGCCAAAGCTGTGGCTGTTGTGACTGGTTTGGTAAGGCCGTGATCCTTGGAAAGTGGTGTAGTCTTTGGTGTGGATGTACCATGTCCGGACTTGTCGGCCACACGTTGAGCATAAATGGCTCAAGTAAGCGTCACTTGACCTTGTGTGATGTCGTAAGTGACTAGAATGCTAAGGTACTACTTGAGGGGCCCCATGTGTGTCATCTCAAAACAGCGAGACAGCTGCTGTTTGAGTGTATCCAGAACAGAGAGCAACGACCCAAACAGGATGAGGTCGTCCACGTAGAGGATTACACCAAGAAGGTTGGACCCTCCACGAAAGTACACTGAATGGTCGGAGTGAAGACGTTGGTGACCTTGGACCGGGGAAAATTCATGAATCTTCAGATTCCATTACCGTGGAGCTTGCTTTAGTCCATACAGAGACTTGTTGAGCTTGCAGACGTGATCATGTTTATCTAGAGATATGAAACCCTCTGGTTGTATCATGTAGATGATCTCGTTGAGGTTGTCGTTGGAGACGGCACTTTTGACGTCCATTTGGTAGAGATACTATTTGTTGTTAGCGGCCAGAGATAGGATCACCCGGATAGATGAGTACTTGGCCACCGGTGCAAAGGTGTCTTGGTACTTTACTCCAAGCACTTGACTGTGGAGGCGCGTAAGAAGACGGGCTTTGAAGCGATTAGGTGTACCTGCACTAGTCAGCTTAGTTTTGAACACCCACTTACACATAACAACGGGCGTGTTGGATGGTCAAGGGACAAGATCCCATGTGTGCTGTTTTTTAAGTTAAAAGAGTTCCTTTTGAGCTGCCTGGCACCATCGATCGGCATCCTGGCGACGCATGGTATCTTTGAAGCTGGTAGGGTCCACCACTTGCGTGAGTAGTGCTGTGTGATCAAAGTCATCGTCGGCTGAAGTCTCAATTGTTGATGGAAAACCAAGCTAAAGAAATTTCGGAGGTCTCGTGAGTCGGGCACACCGACGTAGTCCTTATTGTGACGATGCGCTCGAGATGACTGTCTGTGAAGCAGCAGGAGCATCATGATGTTCCTCTGGGACAAGAGTGGTGGATCTGGAGGAGAGAGGGAGCCTTGGAGTAGCGAGCATGTGGGACTGAAAGGACATCACTTCTGCTGAAGAATGGTTGTTGAATCACTCAAAATGATGGAGTACATATAGAGCTAGAGCTTGGGCAAGTCAGCCCTCTCACAAGCCACACCACTTAGCCATGGAGGCTAAGGCTTATACACTAGAGTCCACAATCTCACACAAGGGAGGAAATCTACCTAACAATCAGGCTGACCATTCACACACGACCGAGAGAGCTAGAGAATGCTCTCATGGCACATTCCTAGTGGTCACATCACCCACAAATCCATGGAGAATCGCCATGTATCCATGGCTAACACACAAGGATCTCACCTCACCTAAAAAGTAAGGAGAGGTATCTTTATCCTATTCAGCACACTCTGACAAGGCAATCCTAAGACCAAGGACCTTTTTGGATATTTCTCCCATCAGGTCTTGACCCTGGACCTCTTGCCTTTTTCTTTTCTCAGGCTAAGGCATGGAGCCATCACCCATGGCCACCCCAGATATTGGTGGTCCATGACTCCCAAAACTTTGAAAATTCATATCACCGAATCCGACTGTTGGATCGGCCTGAAATTTGGACTATNACCTCACCTAAAAAGTAAGGAGAGGTATCTTTATCCTATTCAGCACACTCTGACAAGGCAATCCTAAGACCAAGGACCTTTTTGGATATTTCTCCCATCAGGTCTTGACCCTGGACCTCTTGCCTTTTTCTTTTCTCAGGCTAAGGCATGGAGCCATCACCCATGGCCACCCCAGATATTGGTGGTCCATGACTCCCAAAACTTTGAAAATTCATATCACCGAATCCGACTGTTGGATCGGCCTGAAATTTGGACTATAGATAATTTGCCACCTGATATTTCCAATGGTCAAGACGAATCGACGATCGGAACAGGCATCTGGACGTTTCCTGGAACTTGCTCCTGTGGACCTGAAATTGAGCCGGATGGCTCCTTTCCCAACAATCTCCCACTTTTTCCGCAGTCAGAGTGGGCTGAGTCCACATGCCTTCATGCAGAATTGCTACTTCTCACGCATCACTAGCTTGGTGCAGAACTCAGCGACCTGCCTGCTAGTTGGAGTAAACTCCAGCTTGATAGCACCCTCCTGCACCATGAGCCTGATGAAGTGATATGCGATGTCAATGTGCTTGGTGCGTGCATGGTGCTCAGGATTCTTGGCTAGTGCGATTGTGCTCAGGTTATCGACGCGCACAAGAACTGGAACTGCTACACTCCCACTCATCTCCGCCAAAAGATGCTGGAGCCAAACTGCTTCCTTGGCTCCAAAGCTGAGAGAGACATACTCAGCTTCTGTGCTCGAGGTGGCCACGACCACCTGTCGCTTGCTGCACCAACTGATGGCACCTCCATTCATGAAAAACACATGTCCAGAGATGGACTTGCGAGTCTCAAGATTTGAAGCCCAATCTGCATCTGTGTAGCCGATGACGCTGTTGTCGTTGCCGTTGTAGGTGATGCCGACGTTGATGGTTCCAGCAAGGTAGCGGAAGATCCGCTTCACTGCCTTCTCGTACTCCGGTCTGGGATTAGCCATGTACTGGCTCACAGCGCTCACAACCTATGGAAGATCCGGCCTGGTTGCCACCATCGATTACATAAGACTGCTGACGGTGCTCTGGTACTTCTGCCGCTCAGCTGCATCTGCTTCCCCACTGAAGCTAACGAGATACTGCGCGTCTCCAGCAGCATGCCGATTGGTTTGGCCTCTGCCATGCCAAACCGCTGCCTGACGTCCTTGATGTAGCGACTCTGCTGTAGCGAGAGAGAGCGTGATTTGCGGTCACGCGTGATTTGGATGCCGAGGAAGTATGATGCCTCTCCGAGATCAAACATCTGGAAGCGCTCCTGCATGACCTCCTTGAAATCCTGCAGTACAGACATACTGTTGGAAAGGAGGAGCATGTCATCCACATAGACAATGATGATGAGGATCTCATACTCATGCTGCCAGCTATACATACTATAGTCACACTCGCTGCTCTCAAACCCCATGCACTGCAATGCCGCATCCAAATTCTGGTTCCAAGCACGCGACGCTTGCTTGAGGCCGTACAGCGACTTTTGCAGCTTGCAAACCAGGTGCTCATGGCCATCCATGACGAACCCCTCCGGCTGCTCCATGTAGATCTCCTCCTCCAAGTCACCATTCAAGAATAATGTCTTAACATCCATGTAGTGAGCCTCGAAGTCCTCAGCTGCTGCATGAGAGAGGACCGTGCGCACAGAGGCAAACTTTGCAATAGGGGTAAAAGTTTCTGTGTAGTCGATGCCCTCCTGCTGCGAGTAGCCCTTGGCAACCAGCCTCGCCTTGTACTTTTCCAGGTTACCATCTGCTCCCCGCTTCTTCTTGAACACCCACTTGCACTTGATCACCTTACGTCCAGGTGGACGCTCAGTCAGCTCCCACGTGCCGTTGTCCAGCTGCGACTGTATCTCTTGCTGCACGGCTTGCGTCCAATCTGCTGCATCCGGTGCAGCCAAGGCCTCCTTGTATGACGTTGGCTCATCTGAATCTGCTGCAACTGCGACATTCATCCTTTCTGGTTTCTGCAGCATCCAGAAATGGCCGCGCTCACCAGGCTTGTAACGCACCCTAAGAGGGTACCTACGACCTGGTGCTAGAGCGTTAGCGGGTGGCTGGCCCGGTGCTGCTGGCACAACTGCTGCTGCTGGTGGTGCTACATCTCCCTCCTCTGCTTCTGCCAGTGGGGCTGCTGTATTTGCTGCATCAGACATGGGAGAGTAGAGTGAGTCTCCCGTTGTCACAGTAGAGGAAGGATCGGGAGAGAGTGGGTCGGGAAGGATTTTTGCTCCCATTGTCTCGTCAGCTTCTAGTTCTGCTGCCTCTTCACAGACAATGTTGGGGCCGATGACGTTGCTCTCGTTGAAAACGACATCATTGGAGATGATGACGTGGCCTGTATCCCTCTCGTAGAGGTGATAGGCCTTGCTTACCACGTCGTAGTCAATCATTAGCATCTGTGCACTCTTTGCGTCCCATTTCTGCCGCTTCTCCTCGGGCACGTGCATGTGCGCCAGGTTGCCAAATGCTCGGAGATGACCCACGCTCGGTTTCTTACCGAACCACGCCTCGTACGGCGTCATCTGCTCTAGCGCCTTAGTTGGACTGCAGTTCTTGATGTAGACCGCAGTGCTCACTGCTTCAGCCCAGAAGTCGTAGGTCAGCCGAGCCGCGTGCAGCATGGAGCGCGCCGACTCCACAATGGTACGGTTGGCGCGTTCTGCTACACCGTTCTGCTGCGGAGAGTACGGCCCGGTGCGCTACGCCTTGATGCCAGCTGCTGCGAGATAGTCCTGGAACTCCTTGCTCAGGTACTCTCCACCGCGATCGCTGCNGTACGGCGTCATCTGCTCTAGCGCCTTAGTTGGACTGCAGTTCTTGATGTAGACCGCAGTGCTCACTGCTTCAGCCCAGAAGTCGTAGGTCAGCCGAGCCGCGTGCAGCATGGAGCGCGCCGACTCCACAATGGTACGGTTGGCGCGTTCTGCTACACCGTTCTGCTGCGGAGAGTACGGCCCGGTGCGCTACGCCTTGATGCCAGCTGCTGCGAGATAGTCCTGGAACTCCTTGCTCAGGTACTCTCCACCGCGATCGCTGCGCAACGCCTTGATCTTCTTACCAGTCGGGTTCTCCACCATGGCCTTGAACTCCTTGAACCTGTCAAAGCATTCGTCCTTGGAAGGAAGGAAGTACACAGCAGTGTAACGGCTGAAATCATCAATGAAGGTCAGGAAATACCTAGAGCCTCCAAAGCTCTGGGTCTGTATCGGTCCGCACAAGTCTGTGTGGACCAGCTCCAATACCTCCTTTGCATGCTCCCCTGCTCTAGAGAACGCCTCCCGGTGCTGGTTCCCCTCCAAACAGCCGATGCACAATTGCTGCTCAAAGTTAGAGATGGCAGGCAGGTCACGCACCATCTGCTTTGCTTGAAGCTGCTACAAGGCGCGCATGCCGATGTGGCCGTAGCGCGCATGCCAGATCTCGCCATCTGTTGCCTGCACCACTGCTGCAAGACTCTGCTCACGCGGGATCTTGGTCGTCCCTAGCAGGCGATACATGTCACCTTCCTTCACCAACCTGGCCAACTCCTCTCCTGTTTCCTTGTCGAGGATGTAGCTATAGTCGTCGTCAAAGATGACTCGTAGTCCTGTGTTGGTGAGAGAGGACACTAACAGAAGATTGAACGCAGCATTAGGTACGTATAGCACGCCATGGAACACTCCCACTTCAATGCCACGCGGGGTCTCCAACCACATCTCCACAATCCCAATCCCTTTGGCATACACCACCCGATCATCATCTAAAGCGATAGGACAGGGAGGGATGGACAGCAACTACGTAAACCACTCCTTGTGGTGCGTCAGACTCTTGGTACACCCGGAGTCTTTGTACCACGCCAGATCCGCCTTCTCCTTCTGCGACATGTCAGACTTCGTCATGAAGAGGCGGTCGCGCACCTCCTTGGCCATGTTCATGTTGCCAAAATGGCGCACGCCGGTCTGGTTCTGCTGCTGCTGCTGCTGGTGCTGCTGACATTGCTGTGACTGCTGCTGCTATTGCTGTGGAGATTGTTGCTTTTGCTGCTGCTGCTGCTGCTCCTTCTGGTTCCTCTTGAACTTGAAGCACTCTTTCTTGTAGTGCCACTCTTTCTGGCAATGATGGCACTTGCCCTTCTTCTTGCCTCTCTGCTGCCTGGACTGCTGCTGCTGCTGGTTGCGTGAACCCATCGCCATGAAAGCTGCTTCACTGCTGCTGTTGCTGCCATTGCGTTTTGCAGCATGGCGACGCAGTTCCACCTGCACCAGGTGTGTGTTGATGAAGTCGAGGTCGAGAGCTGGCTGGCACTCCAGCGTGTCTTGCACCGTGTCGTAGCTGGTTGGGAGTCCCCTCAGCAAGAGGAGGATGAAGCGCGTCTCTTCCACAGGGTTGCCGGCTGCTCTCAACTGCTTTGTCAGCTCCTTTGCCCTGTCCAGGTACGCCTCCATCCCTTCACCCTACATTTTCAGCGTCATCATCTTTTCCTCCAAAAGCATGAGGAATGAAGGATCCTTGCTCTCATACTTCTTGCACAATGTGTCCCACCCCTCCTTTGTAGTAGCCTTGTCACTCACGTACTGAAGATGCGGGTTGGAGATGGTGTTGACAAGCAACATGTAGGCCTGCCTGTCGTCCTTCTTCCACTCCTCATACGCCGCCACTGCAGTTGTAGATGAACTTGCATCTGTTGCAACTTTCTGCGGCGTCTTCCCCGCCACCACCTCAGCTGTGGTGATGCCTTTTGCCTGTGGAGGCGGAGCGCGCTCGTCGCCGCTCACCACCTCCCACAAGCCCCTCTCCTCCAAAAGGAGGCGGGTACGGATCTTCCAAAACGTGAAGTTATCTTATCCTTCCAGCCTCTCCAAGGACTGGGCTGCTGTTTTCACGCCTGTTGCTGCCATTTTGAGCCTTGCTGATGCTCAACGCTGCCCTTGGGTGGTGGCGCTATCCCTGCTTCTGCTGCTGCTTCTGCCAGAAATCTGTCTGACAGAAAATGGACTGTAGATGCTAGCAGACTGGTAATTTGGAAAAACTGAGCCCACCGCTGGAAACTTCAGGTCAAAACCTTTCAGATCGACCCATAAAACAGGGTCATCAACAGGGGATTTTGAAAGATATACCCTCTTGAAAACAAGGTGTGCTTCTGCTCCTACTCCAACTCAGACCAGCCAGCTTGTAAACGGTGTTTCTCCCAAACGAATTGATGGAATGCAAATATTTTTGCACTAATGGAAAGCTTAGGAAAAATACTAAAATTCCCATGTGCCACTTTTTCCATTTGACAAAGAAACAATAGAGTTATGGTCATCACAAGGCGACAGTCTTACTCATAGAGAAGAGTGTAGACCTCGCCGACCTCGTTTTGAGCATAACTCTACATCTGGCCGTTGGATCTTCGCGATCTTGGGCTCGTTGGAACGCTTGTCTTGTGAACTTGAACATCTAGTGGTTGATTGTCACATTTGATCAAGTTTTGACCCTAATCTGTCACTCTCAATGTGACAGCCTGTGCTGGCTGAATCTGGCAGAATCTGGCTCTGATACCAAATGTTGGATCTGGAGGAGAGAAGGAGCCTTGGAGCAGCGAGCATGTGGGACTGAAAGGGCATCACTTGTGCTGAAGAATGGTTGTTGAATCACTCAAAATGATGGAGTGCATATAGAGCTAGAGCTTGGGCAAGTCAGCCCTCTCACAAGCCACACTACTTAGCCATGGAGGCTAAGGTTTACACACTAGAGTCCACAATCTCACACAAGGGAGGAAATCAGCCTAACAATCAAGCTGACCAGTCACACACGACCTAGAGAGCTAGAGAATGCTCTCATGGTACACTCCTAGTGGTAACATCACCCACAAATCCATGGAGAATCGCCATGTGTCCATGGCTAGCACACAAGGATCTCACCTCACCTAAAAAGTAAGGAGAGGTATCTTTTTCCTAGTCAGCACACTCTGACAAGGCAATCCTAAGACCAAGGACCTTTTTGGATATTTCTCCCATCAGGTCTTGACCCTGGACTTCTTGCCTTTTTCTTTTCTCAGGCTAAGGCATGGAGTTATCGCCCATTGCCACCCAGACATCGGCGGTCTATGACCCCTGAAACTTCAAAAATTCATATCTCCCAATCCGACCGTTGGATTGGCCTGGAACTTCGATTGTAGATAATTTGCCACCTGATCTTTCCAATGGTGAAGANTCCTAAGACCAAGGACCTTTTTGGATATTTCTCCCATCAGGTCTTGACCCTGGACTTCTTGCCTTTTTCTTTTCTCAGGCTAAGGCATGGAGCCATCACCCATGGCCACCCAGACATCAGTGGTCCATGACCCCCAAAAATTCGAAAATTCATATCACCGAATCTGACTGTTGGATCGGCCTGAAACTTGGACTATAGATCGTTTGCCACCTGATCTTTCTAATGGTCGAGACGGATTGAAGATAGGAGCATGCATCTGGATGTTTCCTGGAACTTGCTCCTGTGGACCTGAAATTGAGTCGGATGGCTCCTTTCCCAATAATCTCCCACTTTGCCGCAGTCAGAGTGGGCTGAGTGCACATGCCTTCATGCAGAACTATTGCTTCTCACGGGTCACTGGCTTGGTGCAGAAATAAGCGACCTGCCTGCTAGTTGGAGTAAACTCCAGCTTGATAGCACCCTCCTGCACCATGAGCCTGATGAAGTGATATGCGATGTCAATGTGCTTGGAGCGTGCATGGTGCTAAGGATTCTTGGCGAGTGCGATTGTGCTCAGGTTGTCGGCGCATACAGGAACTGGAACTGCTACAATCCCACTCATCTCCGCCATGAGACGCTGGAGCCAAACTGCTTCCTTGGCTCCAAAGCTGAGAGAGACATACTCAGCTTCTGTGCTCGAGGTGGCCACGACCACCTGTCGCTTGCTGCACCAGCTGATGGCACCTCCATTCATGAGAAACACATGTCCAGAGATGGACTTGCGAGTCTCAGGATTTGAAGCCCAATCTGCATCTGTGTAGCCGATGATGCTGTTTTCGTTGCCGTTGTAGGTGATGCCAATGTTGATGGTTCCAGCAAGGTAGCGGAAGATCCGCTTCACTGCCTTCTGGTACTCCGGTCCGGGATTGGCCATGTGCTGGCTCACAGCGCTCACAACCTGTGCAAGATCCGGCCTGGTTACCACCATCAGGTACATAAGACTGCCGACGGCGCTCTGGTAATTCTGCCGCTCAGCTGCATCTGCTTCTCCACTAAAGCTCACGAGATACCGCACGTCTCCAGCGGCGTGCCGATTGATTTGGCCTCTGCCATGCCGAACTCCTGCATGACGTCCTTGATGTAGCGACTCTGCTGTCGCTAGAGAGAGCGTGATTTGCGGTCACGCGTGATCTGGATGCCGAGGAAGTATGATGCCTCTCCGAGATCAGACATCTGGAAGTGCTCCTGTATGGCCTCCTTGAAATCCTGCAGTACAGACATACTGTTAGAAAGGAGGAGCATGTCATCCACATAGACAATGATGATGAGGATCTCATACTCATACTGCCAGCTATACATATTGTAGTCACACTCGCTACTCTCAAACCCCATGCACTGCAACGCCGCATCCAACTTATGGTTCCAAGTGTGCAAATTAGCACTTCTCTAGGATCACAGGTGTCTCAGGAGATACAACAAATCGAGCAACTGTGACTGAAATGCACTGTGTTGTACACACTACAACTGTACGCTGCAAAGAATCACTTTCTGTTACACACTGACGATTCAAGAGGTTACACAGAAGTCAGAGGTACACGGCTCGTCTCTTGAGCTTTCCAACGATATGCTATACTTGAAAAATGGTGCAGTACAGACGAAGCAATCTACAAATGAGACTACTACCTATTTGTACTAGTCTAGTGACTAGGAAATACAAAGAGCAAGCAAAATGCACGAGCTTGGTCTGTCCGGTCCGCTTGTGTCTTCCTTGAGCGTCCCAGACGCCCGTCTGTGTCCCCAGCCACCGAGCGATCGAGGTTCGCGGATGCCCAGCGCCCTCGGTGCGATCCACGGACGAGATTGTCCTGATCTGTGGCAGGTCCTCTGCTCCCGTCGATCTTCTCGCTCATCGGGTGAAGAGGAGCTCGTGCTCGCACTCTCGATCCCGCGACGGCTGCGATCACTCCATTGTCTGCGCGATGCTCTCCGATCCATCGATCCATTGTTTATAAAGATCCCGTAGCTCCGTTCTCTCGATCCGATGCCTCGATCGAAGCCCGTCCATCTGCTCCGATCTTCGCTCCGTGTTTCCGCTGCTCCACCACTCGCTACGTCAGCACTCATTGTATCGAGAGGAGCTCACGCTCGCACTCTCGTACTTGCACTCAGTCCTCACTGAGCCCATAACCTGTACTTCCGCAAATCACGCCGGAACTTAAGGTGGTCGTCCGCAGTATCCTGTCAGATCAGTAGAAGGCCGCTACAGGCCCTCGTACCGGGTTAGACTCCTGGACGACAGTAACTGATCCCGCCATCGGTAGAGCAGAGTCCAGTAGAGTAGAGTCAGGTAGAGTAGGCAGAGGGGTAGGGGAGAGTGTGGCGACCTCTTCCCCAGCCCTCTTTCCTCTTTATCCCAAGTGCCCATGCCGAGCACAAAGTAGGACACTTGTGAGATAGTGACATAATCTATGTCACTTTTCTGTATTTGCTCATATCTCCAGATCGAGCCATCCAAATTGGCTGAAATTTGGACAGTGGATGGCTGACGAGGAGATCTGTCCATTGGTCCTGCCTGATCAGGAATCGGCCTTGTGGTGATGAAGATCCTGATTTTCCAGCATTCCCCCCCTTGAATGCCAAGCCCGAGAAGGGGTGGCATTCAAGCAGAAAAGCACGCGGCGAAGAAAAGAAGGCGAGGCAGGGGCACGCACGTCCAGAAATGCTCAGCGACGGTGGAGATGAGACTTTCCCCCCCGGGGCGGCCCAAGCCGATGCCGAACAAAATAGCAGAACAGGAGGTACCCGATGGACCCTTGGTGTATCCAACTTGGACCAATGCCTAGGCAGAGCCGTACGGCAGATGGAGGGGTACCATCGGGGAGCCTCCTACCTGGACACATGTGCGATCAAAACCCCACACATGGCCGGGACCCGTGGTGGGCCAACATCCGCAACCCACCATCGGTTTCTTGACTACAAAAAGCGTGCGGAGAGTAGAAGAATGGAACAGAAATGCGAAAAGAGAACGCGCGGCCCCCAGGGCACCCGGAGTGTGGCGTGTAGCGGGGAGCAAGCCGCACCCTGCAGATTATCGGGATGCGAGGAGCGAGCCGCGAGACAGCTAGGAGCGCGAATAGGACACGGGAAGAAGAGACAGAAGCTGTTGCGAAAGAGTGGAGAGAGGCGCAGGCACCACGCACGGCCACCGGGTCCAACGCCTCATATGGGGGAACCCGGGAGGCCATGCGGGGAGCGCGAGAGAGGGCAGAGCGAAGAGGAGAGGGGTGTGGCTGCCAACCGCAACCCGCGTCCGTGCCAACGCCTCATGTGGGGGGTACGGAAGCGGGAGGGGAGAGCGGCATTGCCGTCGGTCATCTTCGTCCATCCCAACGCCTCATGTGGGGGGGACGGAAGAAGAGGACCCAGAGGATGCAGGAGCAGGGAGAGAGAGCAAGCCGAGGCGAGCACAGAGCGCAGCATGTCGGTCGGCAGAAAGAGGCTTGGTGAAGATGTCAGCGGATTACTGCTCGGTAGGAATGTAGAGCATGCAAACCTCACCGTCGGCAACGGCGTCACGGACGTAGTGATACTGACGGCGAACGTGTTTGCTGCGGTCATGGAGAACGAGATCCTCGGAGAGGGCAATGGCACCTTCATTGTCGCAGTTGATGGTGGTAGGTACGAGTTGGTCGAAGCTGAGTTTAGAAAGGAGCATGCGAAGCCAGACGGCTTCACGAGTGGCTTCACTCTCGGCGATGTATTCGGCTTTAGTGGAGGAAAGAGCCACCACGAATTGCTTCTTTGAGCGCCAACTGACGGGGCCTCCATTGAGAAGAAAGACGTAGCCTGACATCCATCGACTGGTGGCTTGATCGCCGGAGAGGTCTGCGTCGCAGAAGCCATGAATAATGTTGTCACCGGTGGAAGAGTACTGAAGTCCAAGGTCGGCGGTGGAGCGCAAGTAGCTCATCAAATTCCTCTAGGCTGGCTAAGCGCCAAAGAGCCGCATCAGGTCGACGCATGGCATCCTTGTAGCTAATGGGATCGATGACTTGAGTGACGAGAGCACTGTTATCTTCATTATCTAACGTGTGAAGCATGGCAAGTTGAAAATACGTTGGGGTAGTGCAGTTGCGGGTGGAGCGACGAAGACCAGGGATGGCAGCAGACAACAGCGGAGCATCCGGTGCTGATGATGGAAGGGATTCTTCAGTGGTGTGTTCATGAGGATGCACTCGAGGAAGCACATCAGCATATTCATCGACGACAGGGTCAACGTTGAACTTCTGAATGGGTTTGGGAGCCGTGTCCATAGGTATGGTGATGATGGGTGAAGTAGGAAGAATCCTTGTGTTGAGGAAGGTGGTTTCATCGAAGATGGGTTGTCGTGCACGGGCCACGGTTTGCGTAGCAAGATCCCAAACTCTGCAGATGTCGTTGTTGTCTTCATATCCAAGAAGGATACAGGCCTTAGACCGCGGCTCCAACTTGGAGCGAAGTTCTGGGCGTAGCCAGACGTGAGCGGTGCAGCCAAAGATGCGAATGTAAAGCAGATGAGGTTTCGAACCGGTCCATCCTTCATATGGTGTATGAGTAGCACTAGGAAGTTTGACTATGGGCACTCGGTTGGTAATGTAGGCTGCAGTGGAGAGAGCCTCCCCCCAAAAGACGGATGGTAGTGCAGCTGTGTGTGGCATTGTCCGAGTGCATTCCAGAAGAGTCTGATTCATGCGCTTAGCCTTCCCATTTTGTTGAGGCGTGTAGGGAACGGTGCGTTGGTGTTGAATACCTTTCTGCTGGAGGAAAGAGTGGAGTGAGTGACAAATGAACTCACCGCCATTGTCAGTTCTGATTTTCTTCACGGTGAGGTTGGTTTCATTTTCAATCTGCCGCATCCAGGTCTTGATGATATCGGCGGCTTCGTTTTTGTAGCGGAGAAACTTGACCCAAACGAAATGGCTGTAGTCATCGATGATGACCAGGAAGTAGTGCTTGTTTGACAGGGAACCTTCCTTGATGTAGCAGAGGTCCATGTGAAGCAGTTCCAGNATTGTCAGTTCTGATTTTCTTCACGGTGAGGTTGGTTTCATTTTCAATCTGCCGCATCCAGGTCTTGATGATATCGGCGGCTTCGTTTTTGTAGCGGAGAAACTTGACCCAAACGAAATGGCTGTAGTCATCGATGATGACCCAGAAGTAGTGCTTGTTTGACAGGGAACCTTCCTTGATATAGCAGAGGTCCATGTGAAGCAGTTCCAGTTTTTGTGTTGTAGTTGGATGAGCCTTGAATGGTTTTTTATGTTGTTTGCCTGTCAAACAGCCGCTGCATGGTGTTGTCTCGGAAGGCTTCGTAAGTCCAGATGGGAGATCATGAACCCATTGTTGTTGTGCCATGTTATGTAGGGTGGCATAGTTGACGTGGGCAAGCCGACGATGCCATAAGTCAGCTGTGGAAGTAGCCGAGGTGGGATGATGGCTGTCAGAAGAAACAGCTGCCATAAATGCGACTTCAGGTTCATTTGTCAGCATAGCTGATGGCACCTCCTCTGAATTGAGAATTGTCAGGTGACCAGTGCGAGTAGCGACAACTGCTAGATTGCCTTTGGTGTCCAGAATCTTGCAGTTCTTGTCCAGATCAGAAATCACTCAGAAGCCGTTGTCGTTGATGCGTCTGACGGATAGGAGATTTGCCGCAAGTTCAGGGACGAATAAAACTTGGCTAAAGGTGCGCGTCACCTGTTGCCCTTGAAGGGTAATAAGAACTCGCACTGTACCTTCATCGTAGGCCGGGATGAGTCGTCCATCACGCACACGAACTCCGCGAGGTTGTGCATATTGGGTGTAGGTGGTGAACCATTCCTTGCGACTCGTCATATGCTTGGTACATCCTGAGTCAATAATCCAGGCAAGGACTCCCGCAGCGAGTAGATAGGCACGGTCAACGGAGCACATTCCCAGTTCTTCCAGGATGGGTTTTTCATGATTGATTGAGGAGTCAGAACTTGCCTCGCTGGAGTCTGAAGGGTGTTGTTCGAAGTCAGTTGCTTCGGCTGTGAAAAAATTCAACTGGGGAATGGAGTCACTGTCCGGGTTTTGCTGCATGTCGGCAGAATTGTGACCTGCAAAACCTGAGATGAGATGGGAAAAGTCAGCCCACAATGTTGAAAAGGCTGAGAGAAAGGCTGATGGTGTCTCATCAGTGAGAAGACCATGCGAAGCATTGCGCGTTGGCGCATTGAATCGCGGTCGTTGCTCTGGACGTGTCGGACAGTCAAGTTGAATGTGCCCCTTTTTGTTGCATCGCCAGCAGATGCGATCCCCTGGGTGAACATAAGGTCTGGGAGCCTGTTGAGGATATCCAGGTCGAGGTTGATACATGGCTTGGGTACCTTGGTTGGTGTTGGGACGAATGTTCCCATAGGTCTCGTATTTCTTTGTTCGTCGATCTGGTTGTCCTTGATATTTGGCGTAAAGTCTGACTTCACCACCGTTTTCTTTGATGTAGGCATCTTCGTCAAGCATGAGAGCCTGTGTTTCCTTCTTAATGGTCAGTACATGTGGCTTGGCGGCTGCTGCCGCTGCGGCCGCTACTGGTCCTGCTGTTGCTTGTACTGCTGCTGCTGCTGCTAGAACAGCGTTTCCAATGGCGGCTAGAGCATTCTTGACAGCAGACCCAATGAGTGTAATTTTTTCATCATCCTCCTGTCGATCGTTGTTGAAGGTTTGAAGTCGCTTCACTGTGTGTTGAAAACGTAGAAGAAGACTCTGAAATAAGGTCTGAACAAGCACTCTTTCAGAGATGGTTTCACCCAAGGTTGTGATGCGACTGGAAAGATCTTTCAGATGACTGATATGATCCTCAAGCCGAGTGTGTTCCTCCATTTTTTGAGTGTGAAACTCTTTGAGTAGATGACCCTGCTCATCGTCACTGATCTTGTGATAACGTTGCTTGAGGGCTCGCCATGCAGTTCTCGGACAGAGGTCCACATTGTCGTCACGAATGAGAAACTTGAGTTGCTCTTCCAGTTACATAGCCAGGATTGCAAAGGCTTGGTCGCACCGTCTTTTATGACTGACTTTCTCCTTGGCAGAGGCATTGGCGTCCACGTCTGTAGGTGGGTTAGTGATCATCCCCCATAGTCCTTTGTTCATGAATACCATTTTCATGTTGACACAAAAGATTGATAGTCATCGCCGTTGAAGATTGGCCGCTTCCTGTGAGTAACGCCATGGCGACGACTGCTCCTGGTGAAGGCACCTCCTGCTCCGATACCAAATGTGAAAATTAGCACTTCTCCAGGATCACAGGTGTCTCAGGAGATACAACAAATCGAGCAACTGTGACTGAAATGCACTATGTTGTACACATAACTGTACGTTGCAAAGAATCACTTTCTGTTACACACTGACGATTCAAGAGGTTACACAGAAGTCAGAGGTACACGGCTCGTCTCTTGAGCTTTCCAACGATATGCTATACTTGAAAAATGGTGCAGTACAAACGAAGCAATCTACAAATGAAACTACTACCTATTTGTACTAGTCTAGTGACTAGGAAATGCAAAGAGCAAGCAAAATGCACGAGCTTGGTCTGTCCGGTCCGATTGTGTCTTCCTTGAGCGTCCCGGACGCCGGTCGGTGTCCCCAGCCACCGAGCGACCGAGGTTGGCGGATGCCCAGCGCCCTCGGTGCGATCCACGGACGAGATCGTCCTGATCTGCGGCAGGTCCTCTGCTCCCGTCGATCTTCTCGCTCATCGAGTGAAGAGGAGCTCGTGCTCGCACTCTCGATCCCGCGACGGCTGCGATCGCTCCATTGTCTGCGCGATGCTCTCTGATCCATCGATCCATTGTTTATAAAGATCCCGTAGCTCCGTTCTCTCGATCCGATGTCTCGATCGAAGCCCGTCGATCTGCTCCCATCTTCGGTCTGTGATCCTGTTGCTCCACCACTCACCACGTCAGCACTCATCGTATCGGGATGAGCTCACACTCGCACTCTCGTACTTGTACTCAGTCCTCACTGAGCCCATAACATGTACTTCCGCAAATCACGCCGGAACTTAAGGTGGCCATCCGCAGTATCCTCTCAGATCAGTAGGAGGCTACGGCAGGCCCTCGTACCGGGTTAGACTCCCGAAGGACGGTAACTGACCCCGCCATCGCTAAAGTAGAGTCGAGTAGAGTAGAGTCCGGTAGAGTAGGCAGAGGGGTGGGGGAGAGTGTGTCGACCTCTCCCCCAGCCCTCTTGCCTTTTTATCCCATGTGCCCATGCCGAGCACAAAGTAGGACACTTGTGAGATAGTGACATAATCTATGTCACTTTTCTCCTTTTGCTCATATCTCCAGATCGAGCCATCTAAATTGGCTGAAATTTGGACAGTGGATGGCTGACGAGGAGATCTGACCATTGGTCCCACCTGATCAAGAATCCGCCTTGTCGTGATGAAGATCCTGATTTTCCAACACCAAGCACGCGACGCTTGCTAAAGGTTGTACAGCGACTTCTGCAGCTTGCAAACCAAGTGCTCCTGGCCATCCATGACAAACCCCTCCGGCTACTCCATTTAGATCTCCTCCTCCAAGTCACCATTCAAGAATGCCGTCTTGACATCCATGTAGTGAACCTCGAAGGCCTCAGCTACTGCATAAGAGAGGATCATGCGTACAAAGGCAAACTTTGCAATAGGGGCAAAAGTTTCTGTGTAGTCGATGCCCTCCTGCTGCGAGTAGCCCTTGGCGACCAGCCTCGCCTTGTACTTTTCCAGGTTACCATCTGCTCCCCGCTTCTTCTTGAACACCCACTTGCACTTGATCACCTTACGTCCAGTTGGACGCTCAGTCAGATCCCACGTACCGTTGTCCAGCTGCGACTGTATCTCTTGCTGCACGGCTTGCGCCCAATCTGTTGCATNTGCGTACAAAGGCAAACTTTGCAATAGGGGCAAAAGTTTCTGTGTAGTCGATGCCCTCCTGCTGCGAGTAGCCCTTGGCGACCAGCCTCGCCTTGTACTTTTCCAGGTTACCATCTGCTCCCCGCTTCTTCTTGAACACCCACTTGCACTTGATCACCTTACGTCCAGTTGGACGCTCAGTCAGATCCCACGTACCGTTGTCCAGCTGCGACTGTATCTCTTGCTGCACGGCTTGCGCCCAATCTGTTGCATCTGGTTTAGCCAAGGCCTCCTTGTATGACGTTGGCTCATCTGAATCTGCTGCAATTGCAACATTCATCTGTTCTGGTTTCTGCAGCATCCAGAAATGGCCGCGCTCACCAGGCTTGTAACGCACCCTAAGAGGGTACCTGCGACCTGGTGCTGGAGCGTTAACGGGCGGCTGGCACGGTGCTGCTGGCACAACTGCTGCTGCTGGTGGTGCTACATCTCCCTCCTCTGCTTCTGCCGGTTGGGCTGTTGTATCTGCTGCATCAGACATGGGAGAGTAGAGTGATTCTCCCATTGTCACAATAGAGTAAAGGTCGGGAGAGAGTGGGTCAGGAAGGATTTCTGCTCCCATTGTCTCGTCAGCTGCTGGTTCTGCTGCCTCTTCACAGACAATGTTGGTGCCGATGATGTTGCTCTCGTTGAAGATTACATCCCTGGAGATGATGACGTGGCCTGTATCCCTCTCGTAGAGGTGATAGGCCTTGCTTGCCACATCATAGCCAATCATCAGCATCTGCGCACTCTTTCCGTCCCATTTCTGCCGCTTCTCCTTGGGCACGTGCATGTGCGCCAGGCTGCCAAATGCTCGAAGATGACCCACGCTCAGTTTCTTACCGAACCACGCCTCGTACGGCGTCATCTGCTCCAGTGCCTTAGTTGGACTACGGTTCTTGATGTAGACCGCAGTGCTCACTGCTTCAGCCCAGAAGTTGTAGGTCAGCCGAGCCACGTGCAGCATGGAGCGCGCCGACTCCACAATGGTACGGCTGGCGCGTTCTGCTACACCATTGTGCTACGGCGAGTACAGCGCGGTACGCTGCTCCTTGATGCTTGCTGCTGCGAGATAATCCTGGAATTCCTTGCTCAGGTACTCTCCACCGCGATCGCTGCGCAACGCCTTGATCTTCTTGCCAGTTTGGTTCTCCACCATGGCCTTGAACTCCTTGAACCTGTCAAAGCATTCGTCCTTGGAAGGAAGAAAGTACACATCACTGTAACGGCTGAAATCATCAATGAAGGTCAGGAAATACCTAGAGCCTCCAAAGCTCTGGGTCTGCATCGGTCCGCACAAGTCCGTGTGGACCAGCTCCAACACCTCCTTCGCATGCTCCCCTGCTCTAGAGAACGCCTTCCGGTACTGCTTCCCCTCCAAACAGCCGATGCACAACTGCTGCTCAAAGTTAGAGATGGCAGGCAGGTCACGCACCATCTGCTTTGCTTGAAGCTGCTGCAAGGCGCGCATGCCAATGTGGCCGTAGCGCGCATACCAGATCTCGCCATCTGTTGCCTGCACCACTGTTGCAAGACTCTGCTCACGCGAGATCTTGGTCGTCCCCAGCAGGCGGTACATGTCGCCTTCCTTCACCAACCTGGCCAACTCCTCTCCTGTTTCCTTGTCGAGGATGTAGCCATAGTCGTCGTCAAAGACGACTCGTAGTCCTGTGTTGGTGAGAGAGGACACTGATAGAAGATTGAACACAGCATTAGGTACGTACAGCACGCCATGGAACACTCCCACTTCAATACCACGCGGGGTCTCCAACCACATCTCCACAATCCCAATCCCTTTGGCATATACCACCCGATCATCATCCAAAGCGATAGGACCGGGAGGGATGGACAGCAACTACGTAAACCACTCCTTGTGGTGCGTCAGACTCTTGGTACACCCAGAGTCTTTGTACCACGCCAGATCCGCCTTCTCCTTCTGCGACATGTCAGACTTCGCCATGAAGAGGCGGTCGCGCACCTCCTTGGCCACGTTCATGTTGCCAAAATGGCGCACGCCGGTCTGGTTCTGCTGTTGCTGCTGCTGGTGCTGCTGACGTTGTTGTGACTACTGCTGCTGTTGCTGTGGACATTGCTGNATCTCCACAATCCCAATCCCTTCAGCATACACCACCCGATCATCACCCAAAGCGATAGGACGGGGAGGGATGGACAGCAACTACGTAAACCACTCCTTGTGGTGCGTCAGACTCTTGGTACACCCAGAGTCTTTGTACCACGCCAGATCCGCCTTCTCCTTCTGCGACATGTCAGACTTCGCCATGAAGAGGCGGTCGCGCACCTCCTTGGCCACGTTCATGTTGCCAAAATGGCGCACGCCGGTCTGGTTCTGCTGTTGCTGCTGCTGGTGCTGCTGACGTTGTTGTGACTACTGCTGCTGTTGCTGTGGACATTGCTGCTTTTGCTGCTGCTGCTGCTGCTCCTTCTGGTCCCTCTTGAACTTGAAGCACTCTTTCTTGTAGTGCCACTCTTTCTGGTAATAATGGCACTTGCCCTTGTTCTTGCCTCTCTGCTGCCCCGACTGCTGCTGCTGCTGGTTGCGTGAGCCCATCGCCATGAAAGCTACTTCACTGCTGTTGTTGCCGCCATTGCGTTTTGCGGCATGGTGACGCAGTTCCACCTGCACCAGGTGTGTGCAGATGAAGTCGAAATCGAGAGTTGGCTGGCATTCCAGCGTCTCTCGCACTATGTCGTAGCTGGTTGGAAGTCCCCTCAGCAAGAGGAGGATGAAGCGCGTCTCTTCCACAGGGTTGCCGGCCGCTCTCAGCTGCTTTGCCAGCTCCTTTGCCTTGTCCAGGTACGCCTCCATCCCTTCACCACCCTGCATTTTCAGCGTCATCATCTTTTCCTCCAAAAGCATGAGGAATGAAGGATCCTTGCTCTCATACTTCTTGCACAACGTGTCCCACCCCTCCTTTGTAGTAGCCTTGTCACTCACGTACTGAAGATGCGGGTTGGAGATGGTGTTGACAAGCAACCTGTAGGCCTGCCTGTCCTTCTTCTTCCACTCCTCATACGCCGCCGCTGCAGTTGTAGATGAAATTGCATCTGCTGCAGCTTTCTGCGGCGTCTTCCTCGCGACCACCTCAGTTGTAGTGATGCCTTTTGCCTGTGGAGGCGGAGCGCGCTCGTCGTCGCTCACCACCTCCCACAAGCCCCTCTCCTCCAAAAGGAGGCGGGTACGGATCTTCCTAAACGTGAAGTTGGCGCGTCCTTCCAGCCTCTCCAAGGGCTGGGCTGCTGTTTTCACGCCTGCTGCTGCCATTTTGAGCTTTGCTGATGCTCAACGCTGCCCTTGGGTGGCGGCGCTACCCCTGCTTCTGCTGCTGCTTCTGCCAGAAATCTGTCTGACAGAAAATGAACTGTAGATGCTAGCAGACTCGCAATGTGGAAAAACTGAGCCCAGCACTGGAAACTTCAGCTCAAAACCTTTCAGATCGACTCATAAAACAGGGTCATCAACAGGGGATTTTGAAAGATATGCCCTCTTGAAAACAAGGTGTGCTTCTGCTCCTACTCCAACTCAGACCAGCCAGCTTGTAAACAGCGTTTCTCCCAAACGAATTGATGGAATGCAAATATTTTTGCACCAATAGAAAGCTTCGGAAAAATACTACAATTTGCATGTGCCACTTCTTCTATTTGACAAGGAAACAAGAGAGTTATGGTCATCACAAGGCGACAGTCTTACTCATAGAGAAGAGTGTAGCCCTGGCCGACCTTAACTTGAGCATAACTCTCTATTTGATTGTTGGATCTTCGCAATCTTGAGCTCGTTGGAAAGCTTGTTTTGCGAACTTGAAGATCTAGTAGTCGATTGTCAAATTTGGCCAAGGTTTGACCCTAATCTATCACTCTCAATGTGACGGTCTGTGCTGGCTGAATCTGGCAGAATCTGGCTCTGATACCAAATGTTGGATCTGGAGGAGAGAGAGAGCCTTGGAGCAGCGAGCATGTGGGGCTGAAAAGCCATCACTTGTGCTGAAGAATGGTTGTTTAATCACTCAAAATGATGGAGTACATATAGAGCTAGAGCTTGGGCAAGTCAGCCCTCTCACAAGCCACACCACTTAGCCATGGAGGCTAAGGCTTACACACTGGAGTCCACAATCTCACACAAGGGAGGAAATCAGCCTAACAATCAGGCTGACCAGTCACACACTACCTAGAGAGCTAGAGAATGGTCTCATGGCACACTCCTAGTGGTCACATCACCCAAAATCCATGGAGAATCGCCATGTGTCCATGACTAGCACACAAGGATCTCACCTCACCTAAAAAGTAAGAAGAAGTACCTTTATCCTAGTCAGCACACTCTGACAAGGCAATCCTAAGACCGAGGACCTTTTGGGATATTTCTCCCATCAGGTCTTGACCCTGGACCTCTTGCCTTTTTCTTTTCTCAGGCTAAGGCATGGAGCCAACTCCCATGGCCACCCAGACATCGGCGGTCCATGACCCCCGAAACTTTGAAAATTCATATCACCCAATCCGACTGTTGGATCGGCCTGAAACTTGGACTGTAGATAATTTGCCACCTGATCTTTCCAATGAAGGAGATGGATTGACGATCGGAGTAGGCATCTGGAAGTTTCCTTGAACGTGAGTTTCCTTGGGAACAAACAGGAGGAAGTACACCAGAGTAGTCATCAGGTTTGGGATCAATAGAGAATTTCTGAAGAGCAGGTGGAGTTGTCTCAATGTACACAGTGGGCGTGACTGTTAGTGGTGTTGTATCACGTGCTCGATTGAAGAAGCTTTCGTCGAAGATGGGTTGTCTGCTCCGAATGATACGTTTGCAGACTGGATCCCAAAGTCGGTAGATGTCGCGTGTCTCATACCCAAGAAGGATGCAGACTTTTGATCGTGGATCAAGCTTGGAGCGCTCTTCTGGCCGGATCCAGGCGTGTACTGCACATCTGAATATACGGATGTATCCCAAATAAGGCTTGTTCCCGGGCAATGCTTCGTAGGGTGTTGAAGTTACTACGTGTAACTTTGCTGTGGGAAGATGATTTGTGATATATGTTGCAGTATGAAGAGCTTCAGCCCAGAAAGCAGATGAGAGGCCAGCTGTATGGAGCATGGTCCGGACCCTTTCGAGAAGAGTCTGGTTCATCCTTTCTGCTTTGCCGTTCTGTCGTCGAGTATATGGCACCGTGGTCTGATGTTGAATGCCTCTCTCATCGTAGAAGGCTTTGAGGTTGCGGTTGACAAGCTCAGTCCCGTTGTCAGTGCGGACTTTCTTGACTGTCAAATTTGTCTCATTTTCAACCAGTCAAATCCAGAATTTGATTTCTTTCATAGCATCAGATTTGAAGCGGAGGATCCAGGTCCAGACCACATGTAAGTAGTCATCCACGATGACGAGAAAGTAATGCTTGTTGGAGTGGGAGCCTTCCTTGATATAGCAGAGATCTATGTGTACGCGTTCCAGGCACTCATGGGTTCCTTGTGACGGGAGTGCTTGGAAAGATGCTCGATGTTGTTTACCTGTGATGCAACCTCTACACATGGGTACTTCTCTGTCTTGCAGTAGGCTGCCTAGAAGATCATGAGCAACTGAATCTGCAGCCATTTTGGTTAGAGTTGAATAGCTGACATGTGCCAGCCGCTTGTGCCAAAGTTCTGTCACAGTTGGCAGAGACGTTGTCTTTCCCGGTGTAGGTGAAGAAGCTACAAATGCCATTTCTTGTATTTCAGAATGTCTTCAGGGTTCACTGGTATCAAGGATGGTCAGATTTCCCATTCGAGTAGCCACAGCTGCCAGTTGAGATGCTTGGTTGTACACCTTGCAGTTCTTTTCAGTGTCAAACACAACTTTGAAAGCTTTGTTGTTGAGCTTGGTAACTAAAAGAAGATTTGCGGCAAGGTCTAGAACATAGAGCACATCCTCAAAGGTCCTTGTTGCTAGTTCTCCATTACACTTAATGCCAACCTTGACTGTCCCTTGCCCGTAGGCAGGGATAGCTCTTCCATCACCAAGGCGGACTTCCCGTGATGTCAGAAAGCGCTTGAAGTTGATAAACCACTCCTTTTTGCAGGTCACGTGTTTCGTGCAGCCAGAGTCCATGATCCATGTCAAGATGCCAGCAGCGAAGAGAAGGGCACTGTCGATGGAGCACATGGCCAACTCTTCGGTCACAAACTCTTCTTCGGTCAGGATGTAGTGTGCTGCATTTTCTGTTGCTGAGCCATAGGTTGAGTGCTCTGGCCGTGTGGCTGTCATGTCCTTGTCAGGCAGGATTGGTCCTTCAGATAGAAGGTTCAACTGAAAGTTGTCCTCTTCATCTGATAGTTCCTATGCATTTGTAGATCCTGGAAGAAGGGCGGCCACGGTGGACATGTAAGTAGTCAGCATTGCTTGATGTGGTCGTCGGGAACCATAATGACAAGCAAAGTTTGGATGTCGTTTAGGGTAATCCACGACGATGTGTCCTTTTTGCTTGCACGTCCAGCACACTCAATCAGCTTGTGGAACAAATCCCCGTGGTGAGTGAGGAATTAGTGGATCTCTGTTGTTGAAATGCATAAGAGAGCCTTGACTGCCGTTACCATAGGCTCCAAATTTCTTTGTCCTTTGTCCTTGATATTTGGTCACAAGGCTAGCTTCACCTCCATTATCCTTGATATTATTCTTCAACCATCATAATTTCTTCAACAGCCTTCTCTAGAGTCAGAGAGTATGGTTGACTTCCAGGTGGTGTTGCTGCTGCTGTTGCTGCTCCGGCGGCAGCACCAGGTGCCCCACCGGCGGCTCTTCCTTGTACATCAATGGCTTGCTGTAGTATTGTTCGGAGTTAAGCAAGTTGAGCATCAAAGGTCTTCCCTTGTTTCTGAAAAGTCTGAAGTTGGTTGATGGTGTCTTTGAATCTGGCAGGTAGTCCACAAAAAAGGGTTAGTACTAGGACTCTTTTAGAGATCACTTCTCTCATTGATGAGATGCGGCTGGCCAGATGCTTAAGATGTGACACGTGATCTTCCACGCGTATTCCTTCTTCCATCTGTTGAGTATGAAACTCTGTCAAGAAGTTTCTCATTTAAACATCGCTCCTTCTTTCATAGCGACTCTTCAGGGTCTTCCAAGCTTTTCTTGGACAGTTGGTTGGATTATTGTCTCTGATGATAAACTTGAGTCGTTGTGTTAAATTTAGTGCCAGAATTGAAAAGGCCTGGTCACAATGCAGCTTCCAGCTGACTTGTTCTTCAGGAGACGCTCCTGC
>SZWC01005906.1:105150-112650 GCA_023375785.1 Penium margaritaceum
TGGTCAGCCTGATTGCTAGGCTGATTTTCTCTCTTGTGTGAGATTGTGGACTCTAGTGTGTGAGCCTTAGCCTCCATGGCTAAGTGGTGTGGCTTGTGAGAGGGCTGACTTGCCCAAGCTCTATCTCTATATGTACTCCATCATTTTGAGTGATTCAACAACCATTCTTCAACACAACTTATGTCATTTCAGTCCCACATGCTCGCTGCTCCAAGGCTCCCTCTCTCCTCCAGATCCAATATTTGGTATCAGAGCCAAGTTCTGCCTGTTTCAGCCAACTCAGAACGTCACTTTGTAAGTGACGGATAAGGATCAAATCTTAACCAAATTTGAGGATCAACCACTGAATCGTCACGTTCGCGAGCCAAGCTTTCCAACGAGCACAAGATCGCGAAGATCCAACGGTCAGATTCTTGCCCAAACTGCTGCTGCTACTGCTGGTTGCGTGAGCTTGTGGCCACAAAAGCTGCTTCACTGCTGCCGCTGCCATTGCGCTTTGCTGCATTATGACGTAATTCCACCTGCACCAGGTGTGTGTAGATGAAGTCCAGGTCGAGAGTTGGCTGGCACTCCAGCGTCTCTCGTACCGTCTCGTAGCTGGTTGGGAGTCCGCTCAGCAAGAGGAGGATGAACCATGTCTCTTCCACAGGGTTCCCGGCTGCTTTCAGTTGCTTCGCCAGATCCTTTGCCCTGTCCAGGTACGCCTGTACTGGCTGAATCTGGCAGAATCTGGCTCTGATACCAAACTTTGGATCTAGAGGAGAGATGGAGCCTTGGAGCAGTGAGCATGTGGGACTGAAAGGGCATCAGTTGTGCTCAAGAATGGTTGTTGAATCACTCAAAATTATGGAGTACCTATAGAGCTAGAGCTTGGGCAAGTCAGCCCTCTCACAAGCCACACCACTTAGCCATGGAGGCTAAGGCTCACACACTAGAGTCCACAATGTCACACAAGAGAGGAAATCAGCCTAGCAGTGATGCTGACCAGTCACACACGACCTAGAGAACTAGAGAATGCTCTCATGGCACACTCCTAGTGGTCACATCACCCAAAATCCCATGGAGAATCGCCATGTGTCCATGGCTAGCACACAAGGATCTCATCTCACCTAAAAAGTAAGAAGAGATACCTTTATCCTAGTCAACAGACTCTGACAAAGCAATCCTAAGACCAAGGACCTTTTTGGATTTTTCTCCCCTCAGGTCTTGACCCTAGACCTCTTGCCTTTTTCTTTTCTCAGGCTAAGGCATGGAGCTGTCACCCATAGTCACCCGGATATCGGCGGTCCGTGACCCCGGAAACTTTGAAAATTCATATCTCCCAACCCGACCTTTGGATCGGCCAGAAACTTGGACCGTAGGCAAATTGCCACCTCATCTTTCCAATTGTGAAGTCGGATTGGTGATAGGAGCAGGCACCTGGTATCTTCCTGCAACTTGCTCATGTGGATCTGAAAATGAGCCGGATGGCTCCTTTCCCAACAAGGCATGGAGTCGTCACCCATGGTCATCCAGATATCGGTAGTCCATGACCAAGGAAATTTCGAACACTCATATCTCCCAATCCAACTGTTGGTTCGGCCTGAAACTTGGACTGTAGACAAACGGCCACCAGATCTTTCCAATGAAAAAGTCCGATTGACGATCGGACCAGGCATCTGGTATCTTCCGGGAACTTATTCTTGTGGACCTGAAACTGAGCCGGATGGCTCTTTTCTCAACAACCATATAGTACCATACCATATGATACCATACCATACCATACCATCCCATATTATATTATACCTTACCATACCATATCATATGATATCATACCATACCATACCATACCAGTGTTGGATCTGGAGGAGAGAGGGAGCCTTGGAGCAACGAGCATGTGGGACTGAAAGGGCATCACTTGTGCTGAAGAATGGTTGTTGAATCACTCAAAATGATGAAGTACATATAGAGCTAGAGCTTGGGCAAGTCAGCCCTCTCACAAGCCATACCACTTAGCCATGGAGGCTAAGGCTCACACATTAGAGTCCACAATCTCACACAAGGGAGGAAATCAGCCTAACAATCAGGCTGACCAGTCACACACGACCTAGAGAGCTAGAGAATGCTCTCATGGCACACTCCTAGTGGTCGCATCACCCACAAACCCATGGAGAATCGCCATGNTAAGGAGAGGTACCTTTATCCTAGTCAGCATACTCTGACAAGGCAATCCTAAGACCAAGGACCTTTTTGGATATTTCTCCCATCAGGTCTTGACCCTGGACCTCTTGCCTTTTTCTTTTCACAGGCTAAGGCATGGAGCCATCACCCATGGCCACCCAGACATCGACGGTCCATGACCCCCGAAACTTCGAAAATTCATATCTCCCAATCCGACCGTTGGATCGGCCTGAAACTTGGACCGTAGATAATTTGCCACCTGATCTTCGCAATAGTGAAGACGGATTGACAATCGGAGCAGGCATCTGGAAGTTTCCTGGAATTTGCTCCTGTGGACCTGAAATTGAGCCGGATGGCTCCTTTCCCAACAATCTCCCACTTAGCCACAGTCAGAGTGGGCTGAGTCCACATGCCTTCATGCAGAACTGCTGCTTCTCACGGGTCACTAGCTTGGTGTAGAAATTAGCGACCTACCTGCTGGTTGGAGTAAACTCCAGCTTGATAGCACCCGTTTGCACCATGTGCCTGATGAAGTGATATGCGATGTCAATATGCTTGGTGCGTGCATGGTGCTTAGGATTCTTGGCGAGTGCGATTGCGCTCTGGTTGTCGACGCGCACAGGAACAGGATCTGCTACACTCCCACTCATCTCCGCCATGAGACGCTGGAGCCAAACTGCTTCCTTGGCTCCAAAGCTGAGAGAGACGTACTCAGCTTCTGTGCTCAAGGTGGCCACGACCACCTGTCGCTTGCTGCACCAGCTGATGGCACCTCCATTCATGAGAAACACATTTTCATAGATGGACTTGCGGGTCTCTGGATTTGAAGCCCAATCTGCATTTGTGTAGCCAATGATGCTGTTGTCGTTGCCGTTGTAGGTGATGCCGACGTTGATGGTTCCAGCAAGGTAGCGGAAGATCCGCTTCACTACCTTCTGGTACTCAGGTCCGGGATTCGCCGTGTGCTGGCTCAGAGCGCTCATAGCCTGTGCGAGGTCAGGCCTGGTTGCCACCATCAGGTACATAAGACTGCCGACGGCGCTCTGGTACTTCTGCCGCTCAGCTGCATCTGCTTCTCCACTGAAGCTCACGAGGTACTGCCGCGTCTCCAGCGGCGTGCCGATGGATTTGGCCTCCGCCATGCCGAACTGCTGCAGGACGTCCTTGATGTAGCGACTCTGCTATAGCGAGAGAGAGCGTGATTTGCGGTCACGCGTGATCTGGATGCCGAGGAAGTATGATGCCTCCCCGAGATCAGACATCTGGAAGCGCTCCTGCATGGCCTCCTTGAACTCCTGCAGTGCAGACATACTGTTGGAAAGGAGGAGCATGTCATCCAAGTAGATAATGATGATGAGGATCTCATGCTCATACTGCCAGCGATACACGCTGTAGTCACACTCGCTGCGCTCAAACCCCATGCACTGCAACGCCGCATCCAACTTCTGGTTCCAAGCACGCGACACTTGTTTGAGGCCGTACAGCGACTTCTGCAGCTTGCAAACCAGGTGTTCCTGGCCATCCATGACGAACCCCTCCGGCTGCTCCATGTAGATCTCCTCCTCCAAGTCACCATTCAAGAATGTCGTCTTGACATCCATGTGGTGAACCTCGAAATCCTCAGCTACTGCATAAGAGAGGAGCGTGCGCACAGAGGCAAACTTTGCAACAGGGGTAAAAGTTTCTGTGTAGTCAATGCCCTCTTGCTGCGAGTAGCCCTTGGCGACCAGCCTCGCCTTGTACTTTTCCAGGTTACCATCTGCTTCCCGCTTCTTCTTGAACACCCACTTGCACTTGATCACCTTACGTCCAGGTGGACGCTTAGTAAGCTCCCACATGCCGTTGTCCAGCTGCGACTGTATCTCTTGCTGCACGGCTTGCGCCCAATCTGCTGCATCTGGTGCAGCCATGGCCTCCTTGTACGACGTTCATCTGTTCTGGTTTCTGCAGCATCCAGAACTGGCCGTGCTCACCAGGCTTGTAACGCACCCTAAGAGGGTACCTACGACCTGGCGCAAGAGCATTAGCGGGCGGTTGGCGCGGTGCTGCTGGTACAACTGGTGCTGATGGTGGTGCTACATCTCCCTCCTCTGCTTCTGCTGGTGTGGCTGCTGTATCTGCTGTATCTGCTGCATCAGACATGGGAGAGTAGAGTGATTCTCCCACTGTCACAGTAGAGGAATGATCGGGAGAGACTGGGTCAGGAAGGATTTCTTCTCCCACTGTCTCGTCAGCTGCTGGTTCTGCTGCCCCTTCATAGAAAATGTTGGTGCCGATGACGTTGCTCTCGTTGAAGACGACATCCCTCGAGATGATGACGTGGCCGGTATCCTTCCCGTAAAGGCGATAGGCCTTGCTTGCCACGTCGTATCCAATCATCAGCATCTACGCACTCTTAGCGTCCCATTTCTACCGCTTATCCTTGGGCACGTGCATGTGCGCCAGGCTGCCAAATGCTCGGACATGACCCACGCTTGGTTTCTTGCCAAACCACACCTCGTACGGTGTCATCTGCTCTAGCGCCTTAGTTAAACTGCGGTTCTTCATTTAGACTGTAGTGCTCACTGCTTCAGCCCAGAAGTCGTAGGTCAGCCGAGCCGCGTGCAGCATGGAGCGCGCCGACTCCACAATGGTACGATTGGTGCATTCTACTACACCGTCCTGCTGCGGTGAGTACGGCGCGGTACGCTGCGCCTTGATGCCAGCTGCTGCGAGGTAGTCCTGAAACTCCTTGCTCACGTACTCTCCACCGCGATCGCTACGCAGCGCCTTGATCTTCTTGCCAGTCTGGTTCTCCACCATGGCCTTGAACTCCTTGAACCTGTCAAAGCATTGATCCTTGGAAGGAAGGAAGTACAGAGTAGTGTAACGGCTGAAATCATCAATGAAGGTCAGGAAATACCTAGAGCCTCCAAAGCTCTGGGTCTCCATCGGTCCGCACAAGTCCGTGTGGACCAGCTCCAACACCTCCTTCGCACGCTCCCCTGCTCCAGAGAACGCCTCCCGGTACTGCTTCCCCTCCAAACAGCCGATGCACAACTGCTCCTCAAAGTTAGAGATGGTGGGCAGGTCACGCACCATCTGCTTTGCTTGAAGCTGCTGCAAGGCGCGCATGCCGATGTGGCCGTAGCGCGCATGCCAGATCTCGCCATCTGTTGCCTGCACCACTGCTACAAGACTCTGGTCACACGGGATCTTGGTTGCCCCCAGCAGGCGGTACATGTCGCCTTCTTTCACCGACCTGGCCAACTCCTCTCCTGTTTCCTTGTCGAGGATATAGCCATAGTCATCGTCAAAGACGACTCGCAGTCCTGTGTTGGTGAGAGAGGACACTGAGAGAAGATTGAACGCAGCATTAGGTACGTACAGCACGCCATGGAACACTCCCACTTCAATGCCACGCGGGGTCTCCAACCTCATCTCCACAATCCCAATCCCTTCAGCAATAGGACGGGGAGGGATGGACAGCAACTGCGTAAACCACTCCTTGTGGTGCGTCAGACTCTTGGTACACCCAGAGTCTTTGTACCACGCCAGATCCGCCTTCTCCTTCTGCGACATGTCAGACTTCGCCATGAAGAGGCGGTCGTGCACCTCCTTGGCCACGTTCATGTTGCCAAAATGGCGCATGCTTGTCTGGTTCTGCTGCTGCTGCTGCAGGTGCTGCTGACGTTGCTGTGACTGCTGCTGCTGTTGTTGTGGAGATTCCTGCTTTTGCTACTGCTGCTGCTACTCCTTCTGGTCCCTCTTGAACTTGAAATACTCTTTCTTGTAGTGCCCCTCTTTCTGGCAATAATGGCACTTGCCCTTCTTCTTGCCTCTCTGCTGCCCGGACTGCTGCTGCTGCTGGTTGCGTGAGCCCATCGCCATGAAAGCTGCTTCACTGCTGCTGTTGCTGCCATTGCGTTTTGCGGCATTGCGACACAGTTCCACCTGCACCAGGTGTGTGCAGATGAAGTCGAGGTCGAGAGTTGGCTGGCACTCCAGCGTCTCTCGCACCATGTCATAGCTGGTTGGGAGTCCCCTCAGCAAGAGGAGGATGAAGCGCGTCTCTTCCACAGGGTTGTCGGCCGCTCTCAGCTGCTTCGCCAGCTCCTTTGCCCTGTCCAGGTACGCCTCCATCCGTTCACCACCCTGCATTTTCAGCGCCATCATCTTTTCCTCCAAAAGCATGAGGAATACAGGATCCTTGCTCTCATGCTTCTTACACAACGTGTCCCACCCCTCCTTTGCAGTAGCCTTGTCACTCACGTACTGAAGATGCGGGTTGGAGATGGTGTTGACAAGCAACCTGTAGGCCTGCCTGTCCTTCTTCCACTCCTCATACGCCGCCGCTGCAGTTGTAGATGAACTTGCAGGAGGTGCACCTTTCTGCGGCGTCTTCCCCGCCACCACCTGCGCTGCGGTGATGCCTTTTGCCTGTGGAGACGGAGCGCGCTCGTCGCCGCTCACCACCTCCCACAAGCCCCTCTCCTCCAAAAGGAGGCGGGTATGGATCTTCCAAAACGTGAAGTTGGCGCGTCCTTCCAGCCTCTCCAAGGGCTGGGCTGCTGTTACCACGCCTGCTGCTGCCATTTTGAGCTTTGGTGATGCTCAACGCTACCCTTGGGTGGCCCCGCTACCCCTGCTTCTGCTGCTACTTCTGCCAGAAATCTGTCTGACACAAAATGGACTGTATATGCCAGCAGACTGGAAATTTGGAAAATTTGAGCCCACCACTAGAAAATTCAAATGAAAAACTTTCAGATCGGCCTATAAAACAGGGTCATCAGCAGGGGATTTTGAAAGATATGCCCTCTTGAAAACAGGGTATGCTTCTGCTCCTACTCCAACTCAGACCAGCCAGCTTGTAAACGGCCTTTCTCCCAAACGAATCAATGGAATGCAAATATTCTTGCACCAATGTAAAGGTTAGGAAAATTACTACAATTCGCATGTGCCACTTTTTAAATTTGACAAAGAAACAAGAGAGTTATTGTCATCACAAGGCGATAGTCTTACTCATAGAGAAGAGTGTAGCCCTGGCCGACCTTGTTTTGAGCATAACTCTCAATCCAACCGTTGGATTTTTGCGATCTTGGGCTTGTTGGAAATCTTGTCTTACGAACTTGAAGATCCAGTGGTCGATCGTCAAATGTGGTCAAGGCTTGACCCTAATCCGTCACTCTCAAAGTGACGGCCTGTGCTGGCTGAATCTGGCAGAATCTGGCTCTGATACCAAATGTTGGATCTGGAGGAGAGAGGGAGCCTTGGAGCAGCGAGCATGTGGGACTGAAAGGGCATCATTTGTGCTGAAGAATGGTTGTTGAATCACTCAAAATGATGGAGTACATATAGAGC
>SZWC01005907.1:8260-36952 GCA_023375785.1 Penium margaritaceum
GGAGGAGGAGGAGGAGGAGGAGGAGGTCGAGGAGGAGGAGGATGAGGAGGAGGACGTGGTCGAGGAGGACGAGGAGGACGAGGAGAACGAGGAGGACGAGGAGGATGACGAGGAGGACGACGAGGAAGACGACAAGGAGGATGAGGAGGACGAGGAGGACGAGGAGGACGAGGAGGAGGAGGACGACGACGACGACGACGACGACGACGACGACGACGACGACGACGACGACGACGACGACGTTGGCGATGAATGACGTGGACATTGGCGACGGCGGTGACAACGATGACAACGAGGAGGATGGGGAGGACGAGGACGAGGACTAGGACGATGTCGAGGACGAGGACGAGGACGAGCACGAAGATGAGGACAAGGACGAGGACGAGGACGAGGACGAGGACGAGGACAGGGAGGAGGACGAGGACGAGGACGACAACGACGACAAGGACGAGGACGACAACGACGACGATGACGACGACGACGACGACGACGACGACGACGACGACGACGACGACGACGACGACGACGACGACGACGACGACGACGACGACGGCGGCGGCGGCGGCGGCAGCGGTAGCAGCGGTGGCGGCGGACACCGCGGCGGCAGCGGCGGCGGAGACCACCACCACCACCACAAAAGCGACCACGATGACGACCAGGACAACGACGGCAACAACGACGACAACGACAGCAGCAGCGGCAGCGGCAGCAAAAAGCTTCGATACGATGATGACG
The DNA here is from genome assembly GCA_023375785.1 of Penium margaritaceum. Classification (NCBI taxonomy): domain Eukaryota; kingdom Viridiplantae; phylum Streptophyta; class Zygnematophyceae; order Desmidiales; family Peniaceae; genus Penium; species Penium margaritaceum. Next base: position 8,996 of record SZWC01005907.1, read on the forward strand.
GTGATGACAAGAACGCCAGTGATGAGAAGGCAAAAGGCGGCCAGCAGCCATCACAAAAGCAGCCCTTGCAATGGACACTGGCAGGCATGGGTGATGACCACATCGTGAGAGGGACAAAGACAAGCAGCACCAGCAGCAAGAGGAATGGGAGGAGATCGATGGGCGAGAGCACGCCCAGCTGCCGACACTGGCGGTTCCGACAGCGAGGCAGCCGTGGCGATGGCAAGAGCGGCAACACGAGCGCAGCAGCCACAGCAGACTATGAACAGAAAAATGCAACAGGCAGGTAAGGCAATGCTGGCGCCATCATTCATGAGAGGGAAGTTAAGTGACGACCACAAACACAGTCAGCACCAGCAAAAACGTGACGACAATGTCATGGGGTTAGCGGCACACACAGAAGGTGCCTGCTACCAGCCAAAACCATTGCTGCCTCGCATATTGGACGGCATTGCAATCACCAAAGCAGCAGCAGCAGAAGCAGCAGCAGCAGCAGCAGCAGCAGAAGCAGCAGCAGCAGCAGCAGCAGCAACAGTAGCAGCAGTAGCACCACCACCACCACCACCACCACCACCACCACCACTACCAGAATCAGCAATGACACTTGCACACTGCAAATGCAGCTGCAGGTTGCAGCAGCCACTCTCAACAGCTAAGGCTGTTGGACCCAAACATGGGCACATGAACGGGCTTGCGCGCCAGCTGTCTCACCTTGTAGTGCGAGTGTGCGCGGGGTTCGTTGATGTACACAGTGCGATGGCTGCCCACGTGCGCTAGCAATGGGCTGCGAGGGCTGTGCAGGGGGCTGCCCGACCCATCCTCTCCCACCAGCCGCCCAAATGACAGCGGGTTCCAACGTCTCCACCTCATTGTGCCAATCTACCTGCGCCCAATCCTCCCACTGTACAGGCCTACGGCTTCCTTGACTCTGCTGCACTGCCTGTTTTCAATCTGCTACACCTGTGGCTTCTGCTGCTACTGCTGCTGCAAATGCTGCTGCTGCTGCTGCTGCTAGCTGTGCCTGTGGCACAGCACTGGTCCACTTCCTTCTCCGCCGCTCACCCGCTTGACCTGCAGCTGTTCACAACTGTTTCTGGCAGTGAAACAGAGACCAGCAGCTGCATGAGGCCCATTTCACAAGAGTCGATTGGCGACCCATGTCACCAAAACCATTGCAAGCCCTGTCCGTCAGCTGCACACACACACACACACACACACACACACACACACACACACACACACACACACACGCGGTGCCTAGGCTCTCTACCCAGGCCAGGCCAACCCCAAGCCTCAAGCCGTCTGCAAAGGCCAGGACACCCTCCCACGCCAGAGAAGGAGACCGCGAACCACCTTAGAGAAGGCCAGTGTTGCTACCCACTCCCATCATCCTCCTGGCATTGTGACCAGCACTTGCACCTGCGACGTGGAATCAGAACACATGAGAGAAGAGAGGGCTGAGGCATGCATCCAACACGTGCTTCACGCCAATCGTCCACTCCAACGTTGCCACTGTGCACTCCAGTCGCCCACATGAGGACGCTGCTGGCTTTGAGTTAGCCAGGATAAGTGCTCGCCATGCCATGCGGCTTCCAGGAGGAAGTGCAATGAGACCACGGGACAGTCCGCACTGCCAGATTCGATCAAGGACCACGCAGCCCTGCTGCTCATCGTGAAGGAGAAGGCTGGGTTAGTTAGGACAGTGCTTTCACGTGGGCATGTGCATGAATCTGTGTGAGCGAAGGATGTGGGCCCGGAAGCCCCAGTCCCCCAGGTGGGAAAGCTGACGTACTAACTTCTGCGAAGGCGGCGGCGGCTGCTGCTGCTGCTGCTGCTGCTGCTGCTGCTGTTGCTACAGCAGCGGCAGCTGCTGCTGCTGCTGTCTGTTGCTGCCGCAACCGCTTCCACGACGAAAATGTGATGCACCCATGGGACAAGCCACACTCCCGAACTCAGCAAGCTGCGTAGCTTTCCTCATCGCGAGCAGAAGGGCGGGAAAACCCTACCATGTGGCACATGTACATGGCGATGAAGGTCGAGATGCAGATGCAGATGCAGATGCGGATGCAGATCCAGATGCAGATGCAGATGCAGATGCAGATGCAGATGCGGATGCAGATGCAGATGCAGGTGCAGATTCAGATGCAGATGCAGATGCAGATGCGGATGCAGATCCAGATGCAGATGCAGATGCAGATGCAGATGCAGATGCGGATGCAGATGCAGATGCAGGTGCAGATTCAGATGCAGATGCAGATGCAGGTGCAGATTCAGATGCAGATGCAGATGCAGATGCAGGTGCGCATGCGGATGCGGATGCGGATGCGGATGCGGATGCGGATGCGGATGCGGATGCGGATGCGGATGCGGATGCGGATGCGGATGCGGATGCGGATGCGGATTCAGATGCAGATGCAGATGCAGATGCAGATGCAGATTCAGATGCAGATGCGTATGAAGAAAAGGATGAGGATAGGATGACGATGGACATGACGATGAACATGGAAAGGAACACGAAGATGAAGATGAAGATGATGAAGATGGAGATGGAGATGGAGATGGAGATGGATATGGAGATGGAGTTAAAGATGAAGGTGAAGATGAAGATGAAGATGAAGATGGAGACGATACAGATGAACGTGCCGGTCACCTGCACCTACATGTGACGCCGTTGGCACATTCGCTGACGCCCACCGAGAGTCTAAGGTGGTGACAGATGACCAACACTGACAAGTCTGTGGCAGGACGACGGCTAGGTGTGATCCGACGCACGAGAAGGCGTTTCGGCTGCACTGGAGCGGGCGGGCGAGCTCATGGGAAAAGGCCAATGAATGTGCGATGCTCTAGGGCTCCGTGAACTCGCCTGAATTCGTACGCAGCATCTTCTGAAAGGCTAGGGGAGATTCCCAGTGTGAAGCGACTACGGTACGGGGAGCTTGTGTTGGGTTGGTGAGCGTAGCAGCGCCAGGAACTCACCAGCGGAGAGGATGAGGAGATGGGGAGTCGATGAGGGAAGAGACGGAGCCTGTTGATCGGAAAGGGACCATTTTTGCACCTTCAAATAGCAGCACACGGAAGTCACCTTGGCCGCGTTGTTCACTTTTACCCGCTATTTGGATCGGACTCGAGCGTCCGGTAGGTATGTTTGTGCAAGCTGCAATCCATTATTGAATTGCCTCAAACAGAGAATGCAGCCTCAAGGTCAGCATGGATTCCGTATGCTGTAAGTCGGTGGTAGACAAACGGGACCTGAAAAAAATGACGGGGAGGGAAACGCAGCACACGGCAGTACGGTGGTCATCGGGGCAGGGGCCGGGGCGTTGCAGCAACAGTTGCGGCAGCTCACATCGCCAGTGAGGAGCAGACGGCGACCATCTTAACAAGACGGCCGCCTTGAATCGTGGAGATGAACGGTCTTCGGAGAAAACTGGGAAGTTCCGACCGTTCAATGGAATGACGGCCGGGCAGCGGACAGACTTCTGCTGCGCGCGTGGAAGGTCGGACATGTGCGCGGGCGAACGGGAGCCCCTCCCAACGCTGCAGCCAACCTGTGGCCCAGACTCGTACCACCTGACGTCATGCACGGTGCACGACGTCGTCCAATACTTCAAGGGGGGAATTCGTTTTCGGGGGGGTGACCATATACCCATCGATTTCGTGAATAAGCCTCCCATATCCATGTATCGCTCTTTAATAACCCCATGTCCAGCGAGCAAGCACTTTAACAACGAAACATCCACCGGTCGCAGAAAAACAACGACGTATCCAAAAAAACAGTGCGCGAACACCATGCCGTCGCTGCATGAAATGCAGCTTCGGAAGGATGACGTCATCACGCCCCTTGAACAATCACAAACCCCACGTTTGAGGTGTTTGTGATTGTTTGAGGGAGGGGTTTGCGTGGGGTTTGCGTGAGGGGTCCGAGACACCCCATGCGTTGAAAGGGAATCTGCTGGGCCCCGCTACCACGGGGCCCAGTAGATGCCCGCGCAAAAAATAAAACCTTCAACCCCGAATGTAATTCGGGGTTGGGTTTGAAGGTGTTTGTCTCGCAAACCTAAAGGGTTTTTTGTGCCATGAAAAAAAACAAAAATTGACATGGGCGTTTTCGCTCAATCGCGATCGAGCGATGACCCATTTTTTCGATTTTTTTTCGACGCGCAAACCCCCTGTTACGATGTAGGGTTTTATGTTTTGCGCAAAACATAGAAAACCCTAAACCGTAATAGGGGGTTTGCGCGTCGACAAAAAAAAATCGAAAAAAATGGGTCATCGCTCGATCGCGATCTCGCGAGGGAGCGAGGGTCGCGATCGAGCGACGGTCACATGACCCTCCTCGCCATGCTCGATCAGCGACGCATGTCGCTGATCGAGCATGGCGAGGGAGGAGGATATGTCGTTGTTATATTTTAAAGTGCTGGATATGGGGGACATAAAATTCCGCATTTGGATATGGGAGGGTCCGCCCTTCGGGAATGTGGATATTAGAGCTATTTCGCCCATTCGTTTTTGTCTAAATTGATCCCGTCGCCCGGGTTCGCCCCAAGTCCTGACTGACGCTAAGACCCGCACAACTGGAGCCATCAGCGCTGAGACCCGCATTGGACCGCCGACCAACGCGAGGGCCCGGAGGAGAGCCTCGCGCTTAGAGATAGCCGGTCTCATGCCGGAGAATGACTCCCCGCCGATTCGAGGAGCTCATCCGCACTGTTGGGTCGGCGGATTGGTCGCTCCGTTCAGTGTAATCGTCTCGCAAAATTCGGTCTTTTGGGTAGTACATCACAAACCGGCAAAATCAGTGAAACTGCAGATTCAAACCTACGTTCGTCGACCGTAGCTGCTCACGATATCCCAGAACCACTTTTGTAGTCAAAAATCAAAGCAAGCATGCAAAAGGAGGGACTGTTCCAATCAAGAGCGAGTGTCGACGTTCGACATCGCTGAATCGCGATTATGACATCCAGGATCCAGTCAAAGGGCTCTGTCGTTATTCAGACTTGTCGGCAGGGCCGTGCGCTTGATGAGATCTACCGTCAGGGCCCAATTGTTGATTAAATGAAAAAAACAGGTCGCCCTATCGAACCGCGACATAAAACCTGGCCCCGGCGTCGAACTGCCATTCGTTTTTACCCATCATTGGAAAACGTGTTGGTTTTTCTCCCACAGATCTGTTGTGACCTCTGGCCTTGCTGCACACTCACCTCACTAACGCAGGTGATTGATGCTGGAGTGACACACACGCTGACGTCACCGCTCGCGTGGTGCCGGCTCACAGGAAGACTATCACGAGCCACACTCACAGGGTGCATCAGGGTTACCTCTAGCACAGCCCTGCACAACTTGAAATATTGTTGACAATAGGGTTCCTAGTGTGACTGGGATTTGTGTCCGTGTTATTTCCCCGTCTTTGCTAGATTGCGTGTGCTTGAAGATAATGTGTGGGTGAGGTCCGTGTTCGGCTGTCGTTATGCGTGGGTGTGAGCGATGATGGGCTCGCCGTTCGCCCACTCGCCACCCCGCTAGCTCTCCTCTCGGCTCTCTACCCCGTTCACCTTTGTTTTCTTAAACTCCTTCGCTACTCAAGCAACCATGGCGTTCTCGGCCTAGCTCGCTTGGTTCGTGTCTCTCCCACTCCCCTCGCTCTCTCTCACACCATGATCCTCTATCCTCAAAACGTTCTGCGCAGGTTACCCATGGTCAAGAACTTTATTCAACTATCAACCATTGATACGAGAAGAAGACTCTTATGCCCACATTTTGGTAGTGGGCTTCCGTTCCCCCCGCTAATTTTAATCGGTGCACATTATGACCAGATTTAAGAAAAGAAAAACCCTTCATCCACTTTTCACGACCTGACTCCAATACCCACTTTTCAAGCGGGCCAGAGGTTGGACTGGAGATCGCTAAAACAACCGAACGGGACCCTAGTGCGAGAATTCTCTTCATCGGTGAATTGGAGCTTCACGCCGGCTACGTGGCATGCCATGGTATCAGGCATTAAGCTTGCACCGGAGGACCACTCATAGGCGCTGACAACATTGTTACGCCGAACGGACGTATATGGTAAACAAATAGAAGTTGTGAGGCAAAACACAATTTGGAATTTGGGAAAATTGAGCAATATATAATTAGCGGTAAGTGTACTTCGATGACAAGTGTCGAAATGATCGAACATATATACACAAGTGTCGAGATACGAATGACACGATCGATGTCATTGGGTCGATTGTTGAGCGACGCGTGCGGAGTCACATCGTGAGTAGGCGGATTCAAGATGGTCCGCTGAGAAATCGGGGAGCTTCGAGAATCGACGGTGAAGATGCAAGATGCATCTTTGTAAATCCATATTCGACTCGGTGCGTCGGGAAGTCGACCGAAAGGTCGTGATACTTCGGTCGCAGGTTTGTGATAGTCGTCGAAGTTGTCAGAAGGTTTGGGAGGATTCACTGGAGGCGAGGGAACTTGGCCGGCTTGTCCTCGACCGTCGGAGTGAATACCGGGGTCTCGCGATGTTGTGTAATAACAGAAATTCCCACTCGGAAAGATTAGGGACTTGTGTACGTCTGGTACGTAACAAACATAGTCCGTTCTTCATTCAATTGCTATCAAGCTTTTGCTGACAAGACGAACGGGCGCCATTGATGCCCTTGCATACAATTCCCAAATCCACGGTTTCTACACCAATCACAGTCCGTCGAATACGTCTCTTAGCTACCATCAGTCGCGAGCGATGTACATTGTAACACACAGTTTACGTTTACGTTGGACTCAGGTTGAGGCACACCCAGTCGGGTTTCCGAATGGTGTAGTGTACCTTTTCGCACTGTCGCCAGCCATACTAAACAGTACATAAAAGCATACTACGCCTGCGTCGTCTTCGTTCAAGTAGCGTCGACTTGTCATGTGGGGTCGACCCGGCCTCGTTGGCTCGGATGACATGTCAACCGAGGGGCGAAACAACGGTGTTCAAGGCCGCGAGTGGGGTACTCCACATTACGGAGACCCCTTCATTGTCCACCGGGCATGGCTCGCAATTAAGGAAGAATGGGATCCAATACAGGCTCGTACCAGGAGCTCTGGCGCCCGCCATCCGCCGAAGGCCACAGGGCTAGTGACACCTGAATCGATGGCATGGATGTTCGACTGACCATTTGCCAGTCCGGGACCAACTGCCAAGACGCTCGACAGTCATGGATCTCGTCCGAGCCAAACTGTCCATGCGGATGTAACCGTGCCTAGTGCACGTACAAATATTATGCTGGCGAAGGATGCTAGAGGCGTATTTCACATTTTTTTACATCGTACAAGCCATGGATTGAACGCTGTATGGACATGACGCAGTTGTCCCCATTGATGTTCCTAATGCTCGTACGAACAGAGACGCCATGACACGGGCTACTGTTAGGAGGATCTTCCGATGGGATGAAGTTGGAGCATGGGGAGGCAAAAGTACCATGACCAGCACCACAGGTCTCACTCCCCAATAGGAAATAGAGGCATGGGCTACAATCAAGGCTCGTTGGGACTTGTTCGTTGCAATCCAGGATTTGCCCACTTGTGTGAACAACCCATGCGAGCCAGGGACGATGTGCTAAATACTTGATGTTCATGTGCCAACTCCTCGTCCACCAAATACCTCTGGGTAGTGGAAGCCTTGGGCTTGAAACCCTAGGTCACTATCAATTGTGGTGGACAATTCATGCATGTTAGTGAATTATCTTAATTTAGTGACCTATTTCTTCTTGGGTACTACGGTTTGCTTTCTCAACATTATGACAGGACTGCACACTCCATTTGTAATGGTCTGGTGATGGCACATGCAAAAAACTGCAGTGTTGGTAGAGAACCGTTTCAGACTACTTAATCTTCCCAAGGATTGGATGTTGTTACATGTATGATGGTGGATGATTCAGTCATGTTTTAGACCATTGTTCATGAAGCCACCCATTGCACACACTTTTGGAAATGGTCTGGTGATGACACAAGCAATAACAACAGTTTTGGCATACATCCTTTTTAGGCTACCAATTGGTGTCATGGACTGGACGGTAACATGTTTCATGGTGAATAACTCAGTCATGTTTTAGGCCGTTGTTCATCAATGTACCCAATGTTACATTGTCCTGCATGTTCAACAGAGAAATTAATGACTCCTAAGGTCAGCCTACGACAATTTACACCAATATTACATTGTTCATTGACAAAAGCAATAGCATCAGTGTTGGCATAGATCTGTTTTAGGTTACAATACAGTGTCATGGACCGGACGGTAACATGTATCATGGTGGTTAATTCAATCATGTTTTAGGTTGTTCTTCATCAATCTACCCAATGTTACATTATTGTGCATGTTCAACAGAGAAATCAATGATTCCTAAGGTCAGCCCATGATAATTAACACCAATGCTACATTGTTCATTGACACAAGAATGCAATGGCCATGGGGAAGACGTTTATCAAAGTTAAACTTTTCAATCAAAAGAAGAGGGGAGCCAAGTACCCATGGCCAGTCCAAATCTGAACGTACATACGTAGGCCATGCACGTAGCAAATCATCTCGCATGCCATACACTCTTATTCACTACAGAAGTCAAAGACAACATCAAAATAATCCTCCCCAAAGGGTGATGCACATTGACCACTATAGGGATCGGCCATCTTGCCATTGTCTCATTGCCATCGAGCACACTAAGTGTGCTAAGGTGCAGTGCTGTCTCCATGACTGAGTTGTCACTGGCAGTTTGTCCCTCCACCGGTAGTTTTCCATGTTTCCTCCACAACACTGTGCGGTTCCTTCTGTTCCTCATGGACCCACTAATGAAGGCCACTGGTTGAACCTGCAACAGCATACAAACAAAATTTGTTAAAATGCATGTAGACGAGGCTGGTATATTCAGAACACGCATGGCTATAAGAACATAGGCAGAGCTTACCATGGCACACAAGCAGAGAAGGATTAGCCATGACGACGACGCTTGAGCTATGTATTGTCCTCGTCAGACATGCCAGAGGAGGAATCCCACTCCTCCTCCCCACTACCCGAGGACTGCCAATCCTTCTCTTCTAAGTATGTGTCAGTGCAGTCCTTAGACTTTGAGCTCTCACACCATGATGAATCGGTTGATTCATCTGCATTGTCAGGATTGTCAACCTGCAATGTCATGATGACCAAGGCGTCTGTACCATTTGCTTCCCCACTACTAGCAGCATAGCCTGCACCACCTATACCTCCGCCTGCACCACTGTCTGTGCCGCCTGCACCTCCGCCTGCACCACCGTCTGCACCACTACCTGCACTGCCTGCACCTTCGCCTTCACCACTACTTGGACCATCGACAGTGTCCCTTGCACGTCTTGGACGGCATGCAGCACGGCGTCTACCGCCTCGAGTGTCGCATGCCAACACTGCTATCAAAACGTCAGCAGCACTACCAGTATTACTCAACGTCCCACCGCCAGCAGCACCACCCACACCCTCCGTTCATCTGCCAGCACCACCCTCAGTCCCACCGCCAGTAGGAACGTCCACGTCCTCAGGTCCACCGCCAGCAGCACCGCCGACGCCCTCAGGTCCACTGCCTGGCACCCTTCTTCTTTGTGCTAGCTTCTCTGGAGTCCGTTGGGGGAGGGATATGTTCATCATCAAACGATATTGCATGGAGGAGGATGGGAGAAGACTTAACAAGTGCCAAGAGGACTCTGTGTATGACGTCAACAGTAAGAACGTGGACACAATTGCAACGTACTTGGATGGAGTAGCAAGTCCAAGCAAACTCAGACCGATGCCAAGGCAATTTCAACGACTGCAATCCAACTGCAACCGGGGGACGGAACGGCCGGATGCGGGAGCCACCATTCAATCTCATCGGACACTGTTCTCCACGCTCCGGAGAGCGTGGAGTAATTCAATCTTCCACTTGCATGTGCTCGACCCAGAAAGCCTCTTCAAAGTTGTCAAACACAAAGTCGTTTGTGTGCCCTTGGGACACACGAGGCTCCTCCTCCTCGTCGGAGCGGTCGACGGTCGCTTTTAGGGGAACGTAACACATAAGAAAAATGGTGGATCCATAACACCCCCTGTGGGTACAACATGTAGTAGCATGCACGATAATATACATTTTATCCACGTAACGACCTAGGGAGAGGATGGCTCCAAAAAGAAGCATCATGTTTGCCACGACGTGCAAGTGGCATGCACAGTGCACAAAGGGGAAAATCAATGTACTGCATGGCATGCACCATGGTGAACCACGGGATATCATATCCCATGCTGATACTAACAGTCATCGTTGTTGGGAGCATAAAAAGATGGGCCCGGTTTGCCAGCTATGGGAGCACACACCCACTATGCGTGGACGTGGCTTCTTTGTGGAATTTCGTACCATCCTTGACGGCTGCATGGGACCAGAACTCCAAATGTGACATTTGATAACCAGTATCTGCCGATGAGGTACGCGTTTTGCCTTCATTATCATCGTCCGACGTAAGATTGAGATCCCCTTTGTAATTCATAAGACACTACTTGACGGCCATGCATGACCGTGGTTTGTACTACAGGAGGTGGTGATCATACCGTGTTGTCGTTTTACAAAGATGACAACTACTGCCAACAAGAAAAACACCCCCCTTATTTCTCACGAGCAGTTGGCAAGACTAATGCAACAAGTCTGGCTCGGCCGCACGACTTTACGTTGACGACAAGTAAACAAGTGTGATGACGCTTCACTTCTATCCTCATGTTCACCTTAACTTAGCATGCAACTCCAACTGGAACAAATCATGACAGGAATTCATGGAATCGGAAAACATTGTGACCAGGATATCCACTCATGACAGAACATGCATAGGCTACCATGAATGTAATGTTCCTTCAAGAGTGGGTACCCCATACACGGTTAGTTACTATTCACACTTTGTGGACAATACAGTCAGCTGTTAAAATGAGTGGGTAGTCTGGTCATTTTGTGTACACAGTGGATATTTGGGAAGCTCGAGGTTCAGAACATGGGTAAAAGGGAATTATTCTGATACATGATACTACAAACCGAACCTGTACCATACCAATGAATGCCTTTTAGGTTACATAATAATCATTTCACTTAGGACAGATGGAGAAATTTCACGTGTTCCACCAGCTGCAGCTTCCTCAAAATTGGCCCAACATGCCCTTGGCCAATGCTTCAAGTCAATTTTGGGACCTCGGTGATTTTCAGGAAATTCCGGACAGATACTCGTCCGTTTGCGCAATGAAATTTGTAAGAACACGCTCACCAAATTTAGGCATCAATGGTTAAGTCTGTAATGAGTGGCATTGCTGCAAAGTGAGGGTGGTATCTTGTAGAAGTTTGGGATAAAAACGTAGAAAAATCCTTGGTTTAAAATCACAAGAGATAAGTGCCTCGTGTGCCCAGCACACTATGATACACGGAGACACTTGGAAACACACAAGAAAAATAATAAACCTCATCCCGAGGCGCAGGCCTCACTCCCATGGTGATTTGGAGCCAATTTACACCCTTGACGGTGCCTTGGTGGTGTTGTACCACCCACCCACAACCCTCACATGGTGGTAGTTACCACCTAAGGCTGACTCACACACAAAAAAAAAACACAGAAAAAATTCATTCAAACTTGTTGCGGTTAAAAGACCGTGCACAAACAATTTCTCTAGCCCATGCAATGCGAGAGACCCAAAACACGGCTCGACGCGTATTGGAACGCAGCTTGGCCGCTGGGTGCGTTGGCAAGACTGGCCCGTGGAATTATCCGTTGATTTGTGCAACCTTCCAATGGAATTATCGTGTCAGCCCACATGCGCACATGCATCACTCGCACGTGTGCACATGCCTATTTACGACTGTTCCTTGCACACCCTCACCAACGGTCATGGTTAAAATAGACCACCTACCATCAAATTTCTCTCACTCGCGCTCGCGAGTCATGCTCCAATAGAAACATTTTGCCAAGGACAACTCGCCAGTTGTCCGGTCATTGCGATGAGTCAAGTCCCATTACAAACCTCTCCTCATCCTTTTCTTTTTTCCTTTGCGTCACACGGTCAAAGAGACCGCCGCCTGGCGTCTTGCTTGCGTCAGCAGGTTTCGCCACCCAAACCTCCAACACTCCCACTTGGCGAACACTCGCCGACTACATATGGTCAAAGTACATGACTTCCATATACATGCAAAAAAGGTCGGAGCACCACGTACCCTAGATTCCATCCACCATCTTCAACTCTTCATCTTCGTCTCCGAGCTTGTTGTACATGATAAGCACTGACGACATGGTTGCCTTCATGTCGCTTGTGTTGGTGAGGTCGATGTCGATGTCGTCTCCACCGATGCACATGCCAAGCCACATGATCTCCTTCACGACGGGCTTGTAGAAAATAGATTCCGCCTTGATGATGGCCAATGCGTCACACCCACCATCTCTGTTGTCATCCTTGGTGCAACCCACGATTGCAACCACTCTTATTGTTTTATCGCTTTGTGCGCGTTTCGGTGGTGGAGGCACATGGTCGAGGTATATTCTTCCCATCCCCGGTCGCCGGTGCCATCCCCGAATCGCCCGAAAAGAACGAACGTGTCGAGCAATTGGATGGGCAATGGGGATGCCCTTTGGCTCCTCCTCGGTTCCTGTAATTTCAATTTTCACCACCGTACCACGTGGTTGTTCCACAACCACATCCGCTTCTGTCGCTTTGCCGCCACCGAACTGCTCTGTTGCTTCCCCGTTTTCCTTTGCATCTCCCACCACCTGTTCAAGAGCCAAAACACTTGGAGATTGAAGGAGAGAAATGTAGTAGATGCCACAGCCACAAGCTCCCACTCCATCCACACACTCTCTAACGCCATCCGCCGAAGCCACAATGCACTCCTCTGACGGTGCCACATGACCACACAAGTAGTAAAGATCCCCTTCACAAGGTGTCTCCAACACAACCACCCCCTCTTTCACAACGCATCACCCTTCCTCGTTAAACTCCACTGTACATTCCTTTCGTGTGAGCTCGCTCACCGACACTAGGCTCTTGTCAAGCTTCAGAACGTATAACATGTTCGTGAGCTTCACGCTCCTCACCTCCCTTCCGACCACCACATCAATATGCACTATGCCCTCTCCCACTGCGGCCAATACCCTGTCATCCCCCAAAATAACATTACATTGGGGAAGTCTCTCGCTCACCTCAAACCATTCATGATTTAGAGTAAGGTGTCAAGCCGCTCCCAAGTCCACGTACCACTCATCTGGGGCTTTAGTGTTGACAATTGCCGCAAGGACAAAAATCTTGTCGGAGGCAGAGGACGCCCGTACAACGGATGAGGATGAGGAAGATAAGGAGGAGCTCTTTCAATTCACGTACTTCACCTTCCACATGGCGCAATCACGGATGAGTTGGTCAGTGGAGCCACAATAGAAACACGCCTGGACACCCATGCCCGATGGTGTACCAACCACCATCTTGTTGCCGTCCAACTTTGGGTATGCGTGTGTACGAATCATGTATACAACATACTTGTCCCTCTCACCATGCAAGTGCCAACATATCTCCTCATGGAGGAGCTTTGTGGTGACCTCCTTGAGCTTGAGGTCGCCTGACTGTGCTTCTAATGCCACAACAAGGGATTGGTATGACTTCGGCAACCCCTCCAAGAGCGTGAGGATGACCTCGCCACTCCCCACCTTCACATCCATGGCTCTGATTTGCTCTCCCAACTCTATTACCCGGTTGATGTAGTCTTGCATGGAATCATCCCCACCCATGCGCACTTTGCGGAAGCAATTACGTTGCATCAAGCAATTCACCACAACACCCGTCTCATATACTCCGCACAATGCCTTCCAAGCATCACACGCGAGCTTGTAAGGCTACACATACGACATAAGCGGTGGAGCAAGGTTGATCATAAGCAATATCAATGCCTTCTGGTTTTACTTCAAAAACCTCTGTGCCGTTTCAGCAGCTGCCTCCTCTTCTCTCGCACACCCTTGCATCACAGATCAGAAAGAAGTTGATGCCGCCACTTGTGCCAATTCCGCGCTCGCATCCGGCACTTGCTCCTCTCCCGTCATGACTTTTCAAATCCCGGGCTCCTCAAAGACGAGTTGCATGAAAAATTTCCAGTTGATGAAGTTTGACGCACCCAAAAGTTTGTCCACCATGTGGAACTCCTTGGTGGAAGCGGCAGCCATGACTGCGATAGCGCTAGCTCCCGCCCCTCACTTGCTTACGCTCAAGCGGCTCGAACAGCAGGAATTCTCCCAACTGCTCTGATACCACTGTTGGATAATTTTATCATGTTCCACCAGCTGCAGCTTCCTAAAAATGGCCAAACATGTCCTCAGCCAAGGCTGAAAGTTGATTTTGGGACCTCGGTGATCCATCCATCCATCTTGGCAATGCCACGCCGACCGGTGAAAGGAGCCACATGGCTCAAGCGGGGTCACCTGAGACTGTGAGCGGTTGGACGGGATGGCCTGAGGGTCGGAGACCCTCAAGCACCGCGGTTTTGGCCTAGTCGGCCAAGGATTCCGTCCAATCCACTACATTGGTATCAGTGCTTCAGGGCTAAAATCCCACGTTGGGATTACCGGAGATGCCGAGGCCGCTCTCACTCCTAGTGGGGGGAGTGTAGTGTAGAAGTGCCACGCCGACGGGTCAAAGGAGCCACGTGGCTCGAGCGGGGTCACCGGGGACTGTGGGTGGTTGGACGGGATGGCTTGAGGGCCAAAGACCCTCAAGCACTACGGTTTTGGCCTAGTCGGCCAAGTATTTCGTCCAATCTGCCACATGACGAGCCCAACATTCTTGCCAGATTAAGTGGAAACGTTAGGGTTCTTTACCATCCACGGCAAGATAGATATACGAGATTCAAGGGGACGTATAAGTAGTATGTGTTTCATGAATCATATTCTATGAAAAACATGGATGGAGTGAAAGAGAATGCAAACCATGACATCCAACGAATAGAATTTCAAGAGGAAATAGGCAATTGTTTTGCAGATGGATGGCTTGGGGAAGGATTTGTTCAGGTATTGGGACTTCTCTTCTTACGACCATAAAAAACCATGTGAGGCAAGGAGGTTTCTTTGGACCTTGAGGAGTGAGGGATTAATGGTGGGAGATGTGTATGCTGGGGAGGTATGGTCAATCGTCCTATTTTAATACACTATGTACTGTGTGTATACGATACATGCAACATGTTAGGTTCCTAGAAGTTCACAAATGTGTGGACACTATGTAGTACACCATTTACTTAGTGAATACACTGTTAAGTTAATTAAATACTTGTGGTTTTCTGTGGTTTCTTATACATGTAATGTTTTTTTAAATTTCATCACTTAAGATATGTTATGTAACGTAGAGTGGTCTATGAAAGATGTGGTGGGTATATTAGTCATTTTCCATATTTTTTGCAAACTCATTGTAACACCGTGAGGTACTTCTTGACTCGAAATACCTCAATTGGGACTATGCTCGAAGTTCGGAAGGGGTCACTCACGTCATTTGTTCAACCGTGACGAAGTCCGTGGTGCCTCCCCTCCCCCCCCCTCCCGGAACGCATCGAGTGTATCTGGGGAGTGTATCTAGGGAT
Source organism: Penium margaritaceum (assembly GCA_023375785.1). NCBI lineage: Eukaryota > Viridiplantae > Streptophyta > Zygnematophyceae > Desmidiales > Peniaceae > Penium > Penium margaritaceum. Next base: position 24,595 of record SZWC01005907.1, read on the forward strand.
GTATTGTGGAAATGCAAAGTGTTGGAACTTGTGTACTCCAATGTTCTACCTCGCACCCCCCCCCTCCGAAACAAGTCGAGTGTATGAGGTGAGTGTAGCGTATAGTGAATCGGAAATGTCTATCGATCGGAGATATGTGTACACTTCTATGCTACTCTCTCTTTGAACACAAGTTTATGGAATCGATACACCTCAGATACACACTCCGATACACCGCCCCAATACACTTTCCACTTGGCGGGAGGGGGGGGGGAGGGGGGCAGAGAGGGCTATCCATACCCCCCCTCCGTATCGAGAGTGTATTGGGGTGGTGTAGCGGAGAGTGTCGCTGATAGACACTTAGAAAGAAAACTTGTGTATTCTCAATAACCACCGCCCATACTCATTCCATAACAGGACCCCGACACCCACTCGCGCACCACCCCCTCCCCCCAAGTACCTCGAGTGTATCTGGGGAGTGTATCTGGGGGTGTATCTTGGAAATGCATAGTGTTGGAACTTGTGTACTCCAATGTTCCATCTCGTCCCTCCACCCCCCCTCTCGAAACACGTCGAGTGTATGAGGCGAGTGTAGCGTGGAGTGTATCAGAAATGTCTGTCGATACAAGATTTGTGTATACTTCTATGCTATTCTCTCTTGATACACAAGTTTATGGATTATATTCACCTCAGATACACACTCCAATACACCACCCCAATACACTTTCGACTTGGCGGGAGGGGGGGGGGAGTGTATTGGGATGGTGTAGCAGAGAGTGTCGCGGATAGACACTCAGAAAGATAACTTGTGTATTCTCGATAACCACTCTCCATACTCGTTCCATAATAGGACCCCGATACCCAGTCGCAGACCCCCCCCCCCTCCCCCAAAGTACCTCGAGTGTATACGGGAAGTGTATCTTGGGGTGTATCTTGGAAATGCGAAGTGTTGGAACTTGTGCATTCTAATGTTTTAAATGCCACCCCCGTAGTGCAAGTAGGGGGTTTGCTTGAAGTTCGAGGAGGTTCTTGAGAACGGGTTTGCAAGTTTAGAATCACAAACTTTCAAACTGTGTCGTCTGACTGGTTGAACCGTCGAGTTCGGGCAGGTTCAATGGTAAAAGAAAAGGGAACTTGCAAGGCCCCTCTACCATGGGGCATTGCAGGTGTCCAGGCAAGTAAAAACATAAAATCCCAAACCCCCAACATAGCAAAGGGGTTTACTTCTGGTTTGATGGCGAGAACCGTCGACGAAGATAACGACTATTCACGTCATTTTTGCTTTTGACATTGGTGACGCTGATGTCAAAAGCGAGCGACGTCGCCATTAAAGTCAGCGAGGTTCAACTCCGAGTGCGAAGTTGCCTCGCTATTTCCTTGCGGGCTTTTTTTCCCTGTACACTTGGAGGCGAGTGTATGTTTTGGACCGGAGTACTGATAATAAGAATACTTCGCCAACCAGAATCGAAGGACAATAAATGTACATTACAACAAAGGACAACATAAATAGGTTCGGTAAGATCAAACAAGCATAACACAAATAGTGTATTAGCACAAAATAGGACACATTTGACAGGCGTATGTCTATCACCTATGTGTTGCTGATGAAGAAGAAATATTAGTATTTGAAAAAAAAATGAAAAATATGAGAAGTCAAAGGAAGTTCAACGAAGCTTCCAGCGTAGGATACATTGAAGTATTTGTGTATCTAGGGTTTACACGTAACTTCTAGGAAGCATTCCTGTTAATGGTAACTCAATTCCAGGAAACATCCTCCCCATATGTTCGAAGTTTGTAAACTAGTTCATCAGTGTGTAATTTTGGGGTGATTGACCATAAATGATGCTGGGGCCTAGGGAAAGGCTGGTATACTGATGAAATACTGGTGATCATCAGCTAAAACTGATGTGAGGGCAAGGTGTTGTGCCATGTAGGGCTGGGCCCATGAGTGGGGGTGAAAGCATATAGTGGAGAGAATCTGGAAATCCTGAGAATTAGAACAGCATGGGGTTAGGAACGTGGTGTTGGAATGAAGTATTTCCTGAGTCGGAGCGAGCAGGGTATGGATGGTCAATAGTGGAGCATTTGGACACAGGAGAGGGGGAATGCATCGAGATATTTGAAATGAGACCTTGTTTGACCTAGGAGCAGGGTAGGTTTGAGGAGAAGAGTTGGTAGAGGGTAACACCATCCCGTAGGAGGCAATGTTGAGATGGGTGAACCTCGAAAAAAGATACCGTTGAATGATTCATTTATGTTTGGGACTGAGACCAACACACCACCCACAAAGAAAGAAAGTTGGGAAAAGAAGGGTGTGAGAACAACAACAACCCTGGATAAGTCATATACATTCTGAAAATATATGATTCGATTCATGGATCAATAATTTTCACATCCTAATGGAGTATAAGCAATCGGATGCAAGGAATATTATTTTTTTAGAGAATTCTTAGATTTGTGCGCTGCAATAATACTAGGAACCAGCCAATTTCTTTTTGGAGCATGTCTCTTTGTTTACCTTGGGTGCGGGTGGCACCCAAGGGGGATCTCCCTAAATCTCCTTCTAGTTGACGTAAAAGGGATAACAAATAGTAGAACAAGTAGAGTGAATAAAGGGGGGTCATGAGGAGATCAAGGATGTTTTTTAAGGGCATCGGAAGAAGGCTTTGCATGGAGAGTAAAGCCAGGCAATGAGTGGGGAAAGTTGATCACACGAGATGAAGTCGTTCTGACAGTTTTCCAATTCAAGGCGAACTGTATCCGGTTCATGACCCGAGTACGGTGAACCACTCAGATTTCATGAAGCATGACTTTGAGCATGTTTTGGTTTGGCTTCAAATTCAGGGAGACAGTGTGAGGTTTGTTCCACATGAATGGCCACCCTACTTCTTTCTCATGATGTTTTCCTTCGCATGATGAATACTCTTCGACAAAAAGTGGACATGGCAAGGATTTTCAATGAAATACACGAGGGGTGCATTGACATCCAATCAGACCATAAAGGAATCACGAGTCATACTAGAGACCAGTATGATGAATTCACATGCATCATTTGAAGATTGGCCGTGGGGAGTGTAGAAAAATGGTCCTTGAAATATTTGCACAAGAAGGCTCTATGCAAAGTAAGAACGTGGGCACAAGTGACATATACCCATGTCTTGAAACTATGTAGCTGCCAACGACAGGTACAAAATAACAATGATCTTAGTGGACCACAAGAAGTAATGAATGTATTAACACAGTGAAAGAAATCAGCGGGCACCCCTTGTGCTTGAAAATGGCATTCATCTACGAAGGGGTGAAGTAGCTGAGACATCTGCGCAAGTGTTCACAAAAAGCAAAAATATCCATGTTGAATACTAAACTGCATATATCCTAAAGGAAAAAAATTAATGCTGTATCAAACTTTATGACCATTCTCAATTGTCCACATCAGTCGCCGATGACGTGAATCAAGAGGGGTGATGTGTCACCCCACCGGCACAAGAATCCAGATCAGGCAATAACGCTTTAATGTTTAATGGGGGATGTTTTTAATGATTTTTAGAAAAAATCCCACTTTTTTCCATGAAAACCACCCAAAAAACCCACCTCAAATTACATTGGGGATTTTATGATTCTATTTTCATGGAGGTTCCCACTCGGTCTTGTGAAAGCAGGACAGAATAAGTTTCCTTTCAATGCATGGGATGTCTCCAACCCCCATTAAAACCACTCAAAAACATCCTTTTGAACAGTCTCGAACCCCTCAATTGAAGGCTTTGTGATTCTTTTTGTAAAAAAGAGAGGAGTTAACATGTCGAAGATGCATGCCATGCGATATCAACATTGAAATTGCAACGGGACATTTTGTTGTTTTTGTATGGACGGTATGTATGGAATTGTTGTACTTGGAAATTTGAATGTGGCTCATTGTTTTTTTTACAAAACATGCATAGGATGGCTTTATCAATAACCTTATGGATATATGTTCATATCCCCGTCTATAAAGAGACTTGAAAATATCTCAATAGCCCATATCCTTTTTGCTTCAATATGGAGAGAAACAGAGTACATCCCAATACTAAGAAGTGTGGCATGTTTGCAGAGGCCCAACTTTCCTTATAGTACTTGCAACATTGTGCACAGACATCTAGTATTGAAAAAGGCTTGATACCAAAAAATTCATAGAGATATCAAAATTTTAATGGACTTGAGATTCTTGGCGGACCACAAGAATCACATTTTTGCTCAATCCATTGATTTCTGAACCTCATAAGTTAGCTACAAACAAGAAATTTCTGATGGTCACAACTATGGAGAGAAAATGTTTCGTCTAATGACGTTTCCCTCTTGGATGAGAGCATACACGGTAAAGTGTATTTCCCTTTCACATAGGAATAAATGATCATACCGACTAAGGACTATGGACTAAGGACTATGTCACTTGTAAACCATTATGAAAGTAGCATTTGAAAGGATATTTCTTGGAAAATCTTATTGCACACTCATCCCATGTCAACTAAAGATAGTGAAGAACACAGCCTCCATACGTAACATTTAAAGGATGTTCACTCTTGCCGGTGGAGGAATGGGAGATGACATATGAAAAGCCTGAAATGGATGCATGGGGTGACATCACATAGTCGCCTGTCCCATTGGACCTAGGCGATGCGAGGTTGAAGTGGATGCAGATCAAGTGTGCGTGGGATACCAAGTTAAGTAAACCTCCAAGAAACCCATACGATATGTGCTGGACCTTGGGTCTTTGTGCATCCTATGCTCGTCCACTATGGTGTCCTCCACACTGACAGCCATGGGTATGTCTGGGCCCACCATGGTGTTCTTGGATGTCCAGAAGCTCTATGTACCTCTCTCAATATTCTTGTTGATCTTTTTTACTATGGAAAATTTCATCATTATTTTGTATAGAATACATAAAACACCAAAAACAATGCTGAAATGAAAAATGATGCAAGTATACTTCCACTTATCTTTTAACGTCATAATAAATGAAAACATTTTTCATGAAAACAACAATCATTCTCATTCTTCCAACAATACATTGCATATCCTCTTAAAGTCAAACATGACAAATTCCTAGAATTCAATCTACAGGCCACTGCTGCACACCAAAGGAAATGCGTAGATCCATCCTATCACGTCACACATCGGGCAAAAATGGCTTCTTCCTCTTAGTGGAGCAGAGTTTTCATTATAACCTCGTCTTGATCTATGTCAAGAATAGCATCATAGAACATATCGTTAAGGTCTTATTCAATGATTGAATTTTTTTTATTGATTGTTGGGCATGTTTCCATAAATCGTAACTCTTATGAAGATGACGGTTTTGTAAATTAATAAATTTCCCCCATAGTATTCAATCTTTTTTTTCCTTCTTGGGAGCCTCAACCACGGATGCAACGTTGTCCAGACTTGCCTTAATTTGGATCACAATCTTCATGTATCTAATGTAATTTTTTTTAAGCCTAAATCGGATGATGAGTTCAATCAGGTCACAAAGGAATGGAGTGCCGAGATTTTTTTAATGAACCGTTGAATATTTCCGACTAGGGTCGTACATATAATTTTGGTGAAGGTTCCAACATACAGAAACAATGTTCTAAGCCGGACCTCCTCCCTCTTCCTAACATCACGCAAGAAAATTTCCATTATGTGGCACATTCACATGATACATAAAAATCTTGCACGGTGGTAGAACACAAAGGGAGAGAGGAATACTTCATCATCCTTCGAAGGAGAATTTCATGGGTCAGCATTCATCCCCTTCGCACGACCCAAAGGTGGTGGAGTCAGAATCATCTAGTCTACAAAACAAGAATCTTCAAGGACACTATGTTGAATCCCAATGTTGCGCTTTCAGATCCTTGTCATGACAATAAAGATTTTCACTGTTAGATGTACCACCACCCTGTAATCCCATGCCTTATAATACCACCCGCTTCTTAGTGATGCATCTGGGCCAAGCTCATTGTTGCCCACCAAAATAAAAATGTGCAACATTTTCCCCCAAGGCCCCCCATACTCTCCCACAAAAGGAGGTGAGGAATAATTTATGCAGATATGCAGTGGATACATTTGTGCCTTTCCCTCATCCATATTTGCTCCCGCTTCTACCCTCCCCACTCCAATCGCATGTAGACCCATACACATCTAGTGTTGTGATTTCTACCACCCAATCCCATCTCTCCATCCATGAAGGTTGGATCTGGCCAGATAGCTTACCCATTTCCTGGGCACTCAAGGTTCACCCACAATTCTTCCTCAACCCAAAGCACGTACATGTAGAAAATTGGAAAAATCTTTGTACCTTGACCTTGTGATGGAATGGGATGGCCATTCCTTGACCACGTTAAACTGTATGAGCTCTGGTTTGGCCACCGTGCCGATCTACGTCTTGCTCGTGTCTGGGGCTCAGCGGCTTCTGTGTGGTACACGGAGGACCAGCAGGGGTCCAAGGTCTCTCCGCGGGGTCGCTTGTGTGCCATCGTTGGTATCTCCCCGCGGTCGAAGGCCTGGCGTTTTTGGGACCCCGCCAGTTGTCGCTCTGTTGATTTCCGCAACACGCTCTTCTCTGAGTTTCTCACCTATCCCGATCTGACCTCGATTGTGTCGATGCCTGTCACACACATTCCTACGTGTGAGGTTTCTCGACGGATGGGGGAGTCTGAGCCTACGAGCACCTCTCGTCTGACTGATGTGTCCGTTCGAGCCCCCCCACTTCTCGGTCTCCGGCTCTTGATGACCTGGCGATCATCGCTGTTGGCCCAGAGACCTCTCCCGTCCAGCTTGTCTTCTCTCCTGCGCCCTCGCGTCCCACAGACACCCATGATGCTGTCCCTCTGTCCACCGGTACTCATGTCTCTGTGGGCGGTCGTGCAGCCACTCCCAGTCCTGCGTCTCCCATCAGTTCACCAGCCTATCCTTCCACTACATCACTTGCCCTTCTGCCTCAGTCCTCACCGGATGTGGTCATGCCTGTCTCTGAGCCTGCGGTCAGTCCTTCGAGCCCAGGCTACTCGCGTGAGCCCTATGGTCGTCTTCGACCGTTGGGCTCCGTAACCTAGCGAGTGTCAGGTCCTGCACCCAGGCGCTTCACTCGCAGCGTTGCGAGTGGCAATCCTGGCACAGAGGCCCTCGGCCTGAGTGTCCGTATAGATCACACAGAGGTACATCCAGCGTGTCCTGTAGGGCACGATCTTGACACTCGCGAGTTTCGTACCGCTTGTGATGCAGCAGCTGACCTGATCGTCAGGCCCAGTTCTGCGGCGTGTGCACTCGCCACTCAGAGCTCTCCCTCGTTGGTGCCTGATCCGGGCACACTGAGGGACGCTCTCTCATGAGAGGATGCCGACGCCTGGCGTGCCGCATGCGAGGATGAGCTTCGTGCCATCCGAGAGCACAGAGTTTACGAGCTAGTCGAACTTCCACCTGGGAGGAAGGCAATTTAGGGCAAGTGGGTCTTTCGTAAGAAGGTGAAGCCGGATGGCTCACTAGAACGCCACAAGGCTCGCTTGGTCGTCAAGGGGTACTCTCAGATCGAGGGCATTGTTTACAGTGACACCTTTGCCCCTGTCGGCCGCATGATCTCAGCTTGCGCTCTGTTTGGTGTGGTGGATCAACATGACTGGGAATTGCACTAGATGGATGTGAGCAATGTGTTTCTCCATGGATCTCTAGATGAGGAGATTTATGTGGCACAACCATCAGGCTTTGAGGACGGTGACAAGGTCTGGCACTTGCGCAAGTCCTTGTACGGACTCAAGCAGTCTCCACGGTGCTGGAATCAGGAGATCACAGACACTGTGACTTGTGTTGGATATGTACAGAGCGAGGCAGATCCCTGTCTTTTCATTCGACACGCACCTGAGCGGTTCACTGCCATCCTGGTCTATGTGGACGACCTCCTGATTGCGTCTCCCTCCATGGAGGTCGTGAAGGAGGCCAAGGCGGTCCTCAAGACTTCCTATAGGATGAAGGACCTTGGTCCAGCAGCGGTGTTTCTTGGCATGGAGATTGTACGAGACCGCAGACGACGGACACTTCTGTTGCATCAGGCCCGAAACGCACACGTTGTGGGGGAGCGCTTCAGTGACCGCCTTGGCGCAGTGCCAACGGCCTCCACACCTTTCACACCTGACGCGCAGGACGCCCTGAAGGTGGACGATCCCACATAGTTGGGGGAGACAGTGGATGTGACCTTGTACCTCCACCTCATCAGGTCTCTGATGTACCTAGTCACTACCATACGCCCCGAAATCGCTTTCGCCGTCAACCTCCTTGCACAGTTTTTGCAGGCTCCACGTGCTAGAGCCCTCCACGTGGCTGTGCGAGTGGTGCGGTACGTGGTTTCCACGCCGTACCTCGGACTCTGCTTTCGCCGGCAATGCTGGATGGTTCTTGACAGCTATACCGACAGCGACTAGGCTTGGAGCCCACATGGACGCTGTCGCACTGGTTACGTGTTCTTGCTCGGTGGTACCGCTGTGTCTTGGCGCAGAGCAGGGCTGCATCACACGTAGCTCGTCGGAGGCAGAGTATGTTGCTCTGGGTGCACGGGCTGCTGAGGCAATGTGGCTGCACCGCCTGTTCCTTGAGCTGGGTCAGTCAGTGCCTGCCATTGTGCTTCCTTGTGACAACCATAGTGCTCTTGCCATTGCGGAGAACTCTGGTGTCTTTCATGCTCGCACGAAGCACATTGCGGTTGAGCATCACTTCGTGGGTGATCTGGTGGAGCGACACGTGATCTCTATCATAAAGGCCGGCACTGACATGCAGCATGATGACTACTTGACGAAGGCACTAGCGCGCGGGAAGTTTCTGGTGGCTATTCGTTCCGTTGGGCTTCGCCCCTTGCCTGAGAGTGGTTGAGTACGGGGTGTGTCTGTGTCTGTGTCAGGACTGTTTTTGCACTCTTTGTTGCACTCGTTTCAGTGTTGCACATGTATGGATATGCGTACCATCGGGTCATGGGAGAGTGTTGTGATTTGTGACGTTCCTGTCGACCTGTACAGTTCACTGTGACCACTCGGCCGTGTCCATGCTCGTGCAGATCCCTGATGCGGACCCAAGTGGCACCGGGGCGTCATCTGGTGGTGGACTACCTGCTCGGAGCTGATCGACGGTCGCCCCAGAGTCTTGGATGTTGTCTGGGACCTTGTGCAGTTTTTTTGCAGCTTGTAGGATTTTATCGGTGGACTGGTCGTGGGCCCGATTTGCATGTATTTGCATTGTGTGTCCACCGTTTGTTGCCGGGTGCATGCATGTGACCAGTCGTAGCGTCCGGCTTGAGATTCTGCACGTGTAGGTTCAAACGGCGTAGCGTTATGACTTGTCTACGCTGAGTTACGGCCAAAACAGTGGTTTTGGGCCGGTTTTAGGACAGAACTTGCATTGCCGCGTGCGACACCCGCCGTGCGCCGCGGCAGGTACTTATGCCATGGACGTGTCATTTGTCATTTCTCTCTGCAAATGCTATTGAAGCATTCTGACACTTTGCCTTGTGTCCCCTAGCCAGACCCTTGCCGTTGTGTGCACAACTTGTGACTGTCGTCACCGTCTGACCAGGCACTGACGCCTAGTCAGCGGCAATATCGCTAAGAAGCTTCCATGCATTTTCTCTGTCAGCGGTCGGTGTCCCACTTGACCACCAAGTTTCCAGCGGACACTTGATTGTGGACATCTATCCAACAGTGTAAGAGGTCAGGAAGTGAATGTTTTGCCATGTGTGTTAATGCCTGTGGTCAGTTGGTGGCACATTACACCTGCAATGCCCTCTTGTATTATTCCACATGCACATTATTACATGCACGTACAGAAGATTCAGTGATGCAACTGCTCTGGAGCTCTGGCCCACAAATGGGAGCAATCAATGACGAAGCCCGTCCTCTCAGTGAGCAGCAACACACACGAAAGATGTGGCCTACGGTCATGTGACATTGTCGTTAACATGATTATGATCGTTCGTTTTGCTTGTGGGGAGCTATAGCCCATTGACGCTTGAGGATGCGACGGCTGTTTCCAAACTTGCATGTGGGTTGGTGTAGGAGTCCACTTGTGTCGCCGGGTGCTCATCCTTACGGGGCCGCATTGCCAGACATTTTCTGGGCCATGGTGGGTGCCACCCTTGGTATTGACCAAGTGGCCAAGCTTAAACTCCAGGCGGCAGCATGATTTCGGCGTGGGTGATGCATGCTCAAGAGTCATGCTTGGGTGATGCATGCTCAAGAGTCATGCTTGGGTGATGCATGCTCAAGAGCCATGCTTGGGTGATGCATGATCAACAGTCATGCTCTGTGGTGTGCAGCAACTCTCATGCCTGCAAGTTTTCTCACGTGCGTACCATGAGCTTTGATTCATGGCGTCTGCACTTTGGGGATCTCCCCACACTCACCTCTCCCACCACGTACTCTAACGTTCAAAAGAAGTCCTACAACGTAATCGACTTTTGAGGAACAGATCGACACCATCCAGCCGTATTCGCAGTCTACAATCATGCATTGATGTTCTTCCTCATGTCTGTGCTAGAGGGCTTGCTCCTCCTTGCTGTATTTTGTAGCTTCTACATCTGCTGCATCCAATTTCATATGCTAGCTCTCACATGACTACAGAGAAGCGTAAAGCCATGACAAACCTTCAGTGCAACAATTTGAGCACAGCAGTGAAGCGGTTTGAACATGTGCCACAGGAGCAATCTAGTGCCGCAGTTCCTCAGTAAATGGAAGCGCAGGACACAGAAATAGTTCGCAACTGAACTTCGACAGCATGAAGAGCAGTCTCACATCCAGCTGCCAGCCATGTGCTGCCCCCATGGAAGTCAGCTTCAGCCACCACAGTGACAAAGTGGTAGAGACTCGGAATGGATTGCGTCTGCAGACATGACAGCCGACAAAACAGAACAGTCCACAGCAGGCCACTCCTGGCTGGAAGGCTGGGCGACTGGCATAGACACCTTCCAGTGCGCGAACATGAGGACAAGAAGGACCAAAACTGTGGTGTGAAAACTTTGGGAGCATAGAGGCCTTTCGCTCCACCCACGCCAGGACAGTTCCTTACTCATACCGATACCTTCCTCTCCACCAAAGCTACCACCATAGCCTCACCTCTCCCATCTCACTGCTTCGAATTCTGCCTTCTGCGTGAAGCATGCGTGAGCAGTGCATGATCTGCACCTGGAGTGGAAGTGAGTCGACAGCAAAACTTTGGTATCAGCCTCCCCACGGCCTGTCTTGTGAGCCTCTCCTGGCCCTCATGCTGTGTCTACGCCCAAAACGTTGTCGTCGTCTGCTGCCATTCCTCAGCGCCCCCCCCCCCCCCCCCCCCCCCCCTCCTGCTCCCACTATCCCGTGTAGACGAACTGCCGCTTCCAGATGTGGTCGCGTCTCTTGTTGAAAATCTTGGGCAGCGTCAGTCGGTCTGCCGCCGTTCGGTCGGGCTTCATAACCTGTCAGTCGCACGAGCAGCCAAGCAGTAAGCATATAGTCGTTGGCGCACAAGAAGAGCAGTAGTGGCACAAACGCGGACCGTTTCTCAGACAAGGGGACACAATTGACGCTGACGACAAAAGCGAAAGAGGGCGGCAGGGGAAATCGAACAAGCAGACAAACAGACAACGAACGCAGGATCGCGGGACCAACAGCGGCATGCAGTTGAGCGCATACAGATGGTTCCAGGATTCTTGCCCTGCATGGAGTGAGGAAGGTAGCGCGAACCCTTCCTCCTCAGCACTAACACGCCAGTCAGCACTAACACGCCAGTCAGCACTAACACGCCAGTCAGCACGCCGCAGTGTGGCACGGTGGGCACAGGCGAGCGAGAGCATGCCATGATGAACCCTTACTTCCACTATGTCCACGCGAAGTGAGATTCAAACAGTGAATAGACGCCATCGTCTGACACTGCTGTCCAATGAAAGAGGTGAGTTTTCTTGGTCAGGGGATATAGGCTAGTGGCAAGACTGGAGGTTGACTGATTCCTGCAGCACAACCTCGACCCCCATCCTGGTTGTCATGCGCTGCCGGTGTTGAGGTGACGGTCGCAACACAACTGCACGCGACTTTGGCAAACGGCGTGGCAGAGGACACTGATCCACGCAAGAGCATGTCGGAGTGACCAGCTTGTCACCACCCTACAACACCTGGGAGGCTTTGCACGCAGACGACTCGGGACGGGGAAGGTTCTCTTCCACTCACCAGCTTGCAGTATTCAAAGAGGCCGAAGAACACTGCTGACATGAGCGACACGTGGAACGCCCGTGGACCCTGCACACATGCACACACATGCACACATGCACACATGTACACACATGCACACACATGCACACATGCACACACATGCACACATGCACACACATGCACACACATGCACACACATGCACACA
>SZWC01005907.1:51031-89343 GCA_023375785.1 Penium margaritaceum
CCCCCCCCCCTGTCAGGGAGCTCACTGCCACACCGCCGCCCGCTCTGTCGACAACTCACTGCTGCTCGTCGGATGGTCACTCTCCTCACAGATCTCAAACTGAAGGCAGGCTCAAACGGCGTCCAGTGGCGAGCTGGTCTCATCTAGTCTGGTCTGATCTGTTTTCGCTCTGATTTTACCTCGTCTGATCTTACCTGCAACTGTCTGACTTACTCTTGTATGACCTGATCGGGCGTGACGTCATCTGGTCTGAATCTCATTTGTGCTCAGCCTCTTTTGTCAGCTCCGAGTGCTCCCACGCGATCGGAGCAGACAGAGAGTGTGCCGGTCGGGGCTGCGTGCGCTCATCCCCACACAAGGACAAGCGGCGTCTACCCTCACACAAATGATCCCGGAGAGTACGGATGAAGAAGAGAGAGAGAGGAGAGTCTCACCTGCGACAGGGTGCGCGCCATGGTGCCGGCGTACACGTGGTTGACTGCGGACACCATGGCGTCGGCGTCGTCGTCGCCAAAGAACGGCAGGCGGAACATGGGCAGCCGCACTCGCGGCACGGAGGGAAGGACGTCCGCAAAGGCCTCCAACGGCAGGCGCTGCGCCAGACCCTGCAGCCCCTCTTCCGCCGTGTGCCGCCATTGCCTCAGCGTCCCCGCCACCCGCACGCGCATCGCGCCGCCTAGCCCACCACCCTCCTCCTGCTGCTGCTGCTCCTGCTGCTGTTCAGCTTGTCGTGCGGCCCCTACTAACTCTCCTTCGCCTGCTGCACTATCTCCGGCGGGAGCCGCCGCCACCGCCGCGTCACCAGCTGCTGTGGCCAGATTGGCAGACCCCGCTGCTGCTGCTCCGCCTGCCCCGAAGAGCAGCCGCTGCTCATCCACAGCGGAGAGGCTGATGGACGCGAAGGACAGCCGCACTCCTGCCCGCCCAGAACCTCCAGCGACGTGGAGGAGGTGGTGGTGGGGCTGCTTAGGCCGGCCGGCAGCAGCGGCAGCACCGGCCAGAGACGTTTCGCGCTCGACACCTGTCCTGCACGTGTCGCCGATTCTGAGTCTCCGCAGGGCCTGCGCCTGCCTTTGGTCTGCAGCAGCCTCCCCCCACTTCCAAGCAAGCTGCTGCATCTGCGTCTGCACATGCCGATGCCATCCAGGCTCAGCTTTGGCAACCGCTCTCGATGCTGCAGCATCCTCCGCCACGCCTCTGCTTCCACCCTGCTGCTGCTGCTGCGACCTTAGAAACAGCTCATGCGGCTGCTCCATCGCAACGCCGTCGTCGCTCATGCTGCAGCTGCTGCTGCTGGTGCTGATGACGTGGCTGGAACTGGATCCTGGTCGTTGGATGCCGGAGGCGAGTGCAAGCCCCTTCTCCGCCTCCCCTAAGCAGTGGCCGCACTTCACCACTTCCCTCAGACCGACGCTCTGCACGCTTGCTGCCGATCCAGCAGGGCCTGCGTCTGTCCTCGCCCACCCACACGACGACGACGACGGCGAGACGAAAGATGACGCCAACGACGTCGACGCTCGGCAGCTGCGGCCACAGCTGCAACTCGGGCGCATTGCTCCTCTTTCTGCCCCTCGAGCGCCCCTGTGCCAGGCAGCCTGCAGGAGGTGCCCCTCGTCCTGCTGCGCGTGCCTAGCTGCTGCACCTCGCTCGTCCCCGGCACCTACCCTGTGGCTCGCGCATATGCCTTCGCCCGCTGACGACTTCAAGGCCAGACGAGACCACTGTGAGTGCTTACGGACGTGAGCTGAATGCGTAACCTCAGACCAGAAAAGATTGGTGACTGTCGTTCACTTCACTTTTCCGCGGGAGAAGATGTCACACCTGGCGACAGGTCAAGCGAGGCAGACGCACGTGAACGCCCGAGGCGCGATGCTCGGGCACGTGAGCAAGATGCTGCGACGGAGTGAGAGTCACGTGGGTTGGTGGGAATGGGCGCCCAGGGAGAAGTGCGCAGCAAGGTCTGAGAGAGCCATGAGGGAGTGCGTAAGGCAGGCAGTCCTGCCGCATTGAGAACGAGCACCTTCGCCTCAAAACATTATTATTATTATTTCGTTGTAATCTCTCGTGTAGATCGTCGTCTTGCAGTAGGACGGGCAACACCGTCGCCTGCAGACATACCACACGTGGTGACGGAGCCACAGCCAGATGATGCAAAAGCACAGTTAGGCAAAATTCCAACGCGTACACTCCATTCCGATAAACACAACCTTCTACCCAAAGGACAGCGAAACTGAACATTTAGACCATCATATCAAACAGAAACTTAGCCATCCCCACACCTGAATTTCCACCAAGCACCTCTCAAAAAACGTGGGGAAATAGGCATGTATCACGCCTCAACCAAGCCATGAAAAGTGAAGAATAATTCACCATCACAATAAAAAACAAGGTTTTCTAAAGAAATGGGCCATCTCGACTAGATTTTACAACCTTAAACAATAACCTACACAATTATCTAATATGGAAACCATAGGTATCCATGAGAAATAAAAATATATTGATGATACATTACCTCAAAAAACATTCTCTACGAGGATCCCTAAAATTAAGTGGTGAAACTCAAAACAAAATCATGAAAGTGACCACATATAGACAAAATTCTAAAACATTGTATCCATACACATACCACACATTGAACACGCCATAAATAACTTCAGAATTTTTTATTTTCAAAAACTTTATACCTAATGGAATGTAAAAAAATGAGCTATATTCAAATCAATACAATATGTCGACGTAGCATGCATCCATCGTCAACAAGCTAACATCATCACAAATCAAATACAAAACAAAAAAGGGGCTTTGAGAATTTTTTGAAGAGCATTTTCAAGGATTTTTAGTGGGACTAAAAAACAGCCCATGCCTTGAAAGGGAACGTGTTCAGTCCCTTTGTCACGGGGACCAACAAGAGCTCACGCAAGAATAAAACCCTAAAACCTCAAGTGTAATTTCAAGGAGTTTTTTAAACCGGTTTCAATAGATGAAAATGGTTTTTCGTTTATAAAATAAGATTTGGAAAAGGCGATCATGCTATATCGCAATTCTTACGATAACAAGGGTGACATCACCCCCTCACTTTGCTCGATTCCCGATTAAGCTCGTGAAATGCGTATGGCCATCAAAATGGATATGAATTTTCCTTTTAAGTCACTCAATGAATGTGTTTAATTATTTATCTTCTGAATGTATCATGCTTATAGGGGATTTAGGGCCTACAGTGACGAAGTCACCGCGTGCTCTGATGTAGCCAGGGGATCTTGCTGTTATCCACAATCTCTGTGCCCAACAAGCCAAGCCTATACTCCAATGTGCGAAAGTGGAAAACTGGAATCAAACTTTTAATTAAAAATAGTATCAAGTACAAGTATGGTATAGGGAAACAACAACGAAACACAACTCAACTCAATGCTCTGACACAACGTGCCCCATCCGAGGGCGCAACACCTTGCTTGGCCGTCAACGCTATCGTTGTAAGGGTCTCAGCACGGTCACCGTAATTTCTAGTGAAGTGGCCTCCAGGGTGTCAGCGCAGCCTCCTCTCCACGCGGACAACCACTTCCACACATACAAGGTCGTCAGAGGACTTCTGACCCTCCTCGCCAAGTTGGTAGAGTGCTCTCGGGATTACTAGGTCGATAAGGGGGAACTCCAATGGAGACCTTCTAAACTCGATCAGCACTACATAGGGAGAGCTGAAACCAGAGACGTACTCTAGGCTTAACACCTGGATATAGCTTCTTGGCTCAGAGATGAGCAACATCCAAAGAGGCAGCCGTAGCAAGGCTGCTCTCAGGTCTTAGGCGTAGTGTGGCCACCTCTTCTAAGTAGTCAGGCCTTCAGGTTGTCAGAGGCTTCAACCAACCCAGGCTGGTAGAAGGCTGCCAGGCCGACATGGGTCTTCAGGTGAGAGAGCGACTGTAGAGTCTTGGTATGAGGCGTTATCTGGCAAAGGAGGACTATTGTTGCAACAAGTTGAGTTGATGGAGTTGCTCCTGAAGTTATTGGAGTTACTAAACTGACTGAATCCAGTCTACTTTTCTACTAACATTCTAGCAAGTAAACAAGCCGCTTTGTGCCTAGAGGAACCTTCCAGCTCCAGGGTCGTAGCTTCCTCCTCAAGGAATATTTTCGATCCGAAGTACGTATTTTTCTCCTCAAGGAAGCTACCTAAATGCTTGCAAGTTGGTCGTGGTCCCAGTTGTTGAGTCGTGCATGTTGTCGCTAACCCACGGTGGTCCCGAGTCTTGGCTCCGCAAGCAGTTCCGTAGTCGTGAATGTAGTAAATGATGCACCTGTTGAGTCGTGCATGTGGTATTTGATGCAATGCTGAGTTTTGCACGCACCACTTGATGTAGAGTGGTCCCTACCCTTGAGCCCTGCTTGCATGTGTTGATGCAAGAGGTCCCAACGGTCTAGTCAGGTGCAGCCCCACCCTGACTAATCTGGGTCGAGTACCTAATAATGCTTGCTTACACTACGGAGCTGCTGACCAAGTTAGGCGAGCAGTCATGCACAACCGTACTGTGCATTCAGCACAACAATCTAGGTTGCTTTCCCCCCTTGGAGATGAGTGCTAGAATTCAATCTGGCTTATACAAAAGAAAATTTTAGGTCAAGCCGCACACGGGTATTCACGGATACAAATCCGTAACTTCAGGTAAAACCTCCAATTTTTGATCCGACAATCGGAGGTTGTCAAAGCTAATACTCAGCGTAGTTATCACTCACTCCAACAATTCTTACGTGTGCGCTTACGCATACAAAATAGTTTTTACACCTAAAAACAACACTTCCGCCACTAAACAAGGGGTTCATTGAAAATTTCTTACATCGACTTACACAAAACAAGACAAAAAACATATTTCAATATTAAACATCACTACCCTTAACACCCCCATGGCTGAAACTGGTTTATCCTTCAACATTATAAGAAAGATCAAGAGACAAAAGCCAAATGTTTTAAGGCACCATAATCATTAAGCCATTATAACGTGGACTAGCATTTTGGTTTCTGTGAATACAGCATTCTCAAAAACATAATTCATCCTCCTTCCTTGTGCAAAACATATGAATGTACTTACATTAAATTCTTTATAAATGTTTTAAATAGGGCATTAAAGAAAAACAAGTCATACTTTGATAGCACTCTTTACCACATCTTATGAGAATACCACAAAATCTTTGCAAACAATTTTTGTCCCTTTCTCTTTCAATTTTCCAGAGAAATTCATGAAGAAAAAATTCTTGAAAACGTGTCAATAATAATATAAAAAACATCATATGGATACAAAGTAAAAACGTTTAAAGAATGAAGAAATTTATAAACAAATTTTCACAAATGTTTCAAAACTTTCTCTTTGTACATTGCAAATGAAAAGTATGTAACATGTCTACTAATATACTATGGATGTAGAAATTCTGAAATCAATCATAAATTCAAGAAAACACCGTAAATAATTTTCATTCTGTTATTCATGCACAACACAAACACTTAACACATTAAACTGTAATATCTTATCCAAAAAAGGCTCCTACGCATGCAAAATAAGATACGTAAATCATTAAACATTTACATATGCACATATGCTTTCAATTCCATAAATGACATTAAAAACATGAATAATAAACATATCCGATTCGGACAATGTTTTTTTCCATAACCGTTTTCATAATTTATATTGGATGAAATAACGGTTAGATAATTTCCAATCTTTTACATCTATATCAAAAAAAAATAAAAGATATGAATAATAACTTAAATTATTATGTAAAACACTATTTCTTCGAGAATCGTATCACATACTTCACATGTTCAGCAAGTCAATAGTTTTTATTTCATCCATATACTATACATAAAATTGAATCTTTACTTTAATAATACCTAAAGATCTATCATCCAACTTTCTTAAAGAACATTCATGCATATCTTAGAACATACATGGTCAAAAAAACAAAATAAACTGGAATTAGAAAAAACATTATAAGATACTTTTCTAATTAAGTCGTAAATTACCATCTTACATATTATTTTCATATGTTATCAGATGATATGGTTATAATATCTAACGTTTCTAAATAAAAAGAAACAACTTGAATTTCAAACACTACAACGGTTTGGAAATCCAAACAAAACCATATACATAAGAATTGTTATGTAATTATTGAGGCTCTAATAAACTAAACTATTCTTTGAAAATGCTTTATATATTAGGTATGTGGTTTCCTCTTGAAGGAATAAATCAAATTGAAGATAGAAGTTTAACAAACGCTTTTACTCAAATAATCCCAACATTAAAGGCTTAATTACTTTGGACTTTTTAACGAGTAAACATATTTCAACTTGATGAAAATAAATGAATAAACGTATCACAATGTGACAAATATTTTGTTTAATATCATGATCTCACCTATTCATCATCATTCAACATGAGGAATGATATGGTCCACGTGCAAACTACATTAATACAAAATGATTGTAACGGGAAATTGTGAATAAAATTGTATATCCTTACCTCTTACCAAATCAATAATGAATTGACAGGACCAACATAAGTTCTTTTTGGCCATTGCTCCTATTAAAGTGTATTCATACCCAACAATGTCCATGAAGGGCTCATGATTGTCAATAAACTACCAACAATTATAAGTTTCACAAATCTTTTGAGTTAAAAATCGCTTAAAAGAACATGTACCTTCTTCTCACATTTCACAAGGGGATTGGGATGCGAAATTTCTTGAGTCCATAAGGCGTATCCACCCTTGAATTAACAAGCTTCTTCTGGACTCTCATGTATGGTTACTCGTATGCTTTCTTTACATTGTTAGATGAGTGCATAAGTATGTACATTTGAAGGTAGCTTCTTAAATCTATATTCATTACAAAATGTTTTGTATTTGTTGACAAGGATACATCTCTTTTGGTTTTGGTGCAACACCTATTTTTGAAAACACATTTCAACTAGTATGTTACAATTAATTATTGGCTCTTCTACCCAAATATGTGACACTTTAACATATACATATGATAATAGCACTCAGATACAAGACATTTATTGAAGGAGCCCCTCCCCTCCTCACTTTCTATAGTGTACGAGGCAAGTGAATAATGTTGTGCATGTGGTGGTATTTGTGTAACATTCACTAGGGTGAATCTAGAGAATTTAATGAATTTATTTAATAAAATTTAGATAAGGTTTGTAACTCTCTAAATTTTCCTAGGTTTTTAGACATTGGAATGGGGGATATGATAATCCCCCATAGAATGACGAGATCTTTCAAGTACCCACTACCAATTGGCCCTCTAGGAGCCCCTTTGAGAAAAACATTAAAGCCCACTGCCTTGGTTATAACCAAGGCATTTGTTTGTTCAAAGTTTAGTTATTGAATGACCTCATTTATAAGTGGTTTGAATGGAGGAACCAAACCCCCCCTCCCCCCTCAAATATAAGGGACTTTTGGGGTCATCTTATTGGGGGGGGGGCAATAATAGCAAGGAAGGAAAACCCATATAACCCACAACCCTAGGTGTAATGAAGGGATGGACACATTTGAGGTTGGACTATTTGAGCACCTAGTCTATGAGTGCTTTCAATGGATGTCCTAAAATCCTTGATATGATGAAGACAACCTTCAGGGCTCATGTAGCACAAGAATTAGTATGAGCCCAGGCAAGCAAAAGAAGTAAATACCACGACTTTGAATGTAATTTGGAAATGTGTCTTTGTCTAAGACAGATTCTTATAGTGTGAAGATCCAATTGACGAAAGACAAAGACAACAAGAGAGTAATATGTATGTGATGTTATGACACATATGAAGAGACATGTACTCCAAGATGAGATTACGTCACCAATTCTTTCTTGTGATTCAATCATATTTAATACAATCAGAAAAAAATGTTCAATGGTAACAAAAGAAATATGTTTAAATATATCTTGTATGAATTTTCCTAAGATATTGACCTAACATGTTCACTTGAACATGAGTGTACATTTGGACATTGATTCATCATAGAAGGGCGAACATATGCGAATTGCTTGGTTTAAGACTCGCTTAGACGCGAAGTGACGAGTTCAAATCGTGACAATAGTAAGTGCCTGTTTTGAATGTTGGTATACAAAAACGTCTAGTTCAAATTTTCATGTCAAGTTTATGCCTAGTTCCAAGTCGCATATATACCACAACCTGGAATCAATAGAAACCTGTCTTGTGTACTTTTGTAATGACCGAGTAGACAACAATGCTTTTTTATGGCGACAACTGTGTATGTTCTATAGCTTCAGCGAATTTTCACGTAGACACGTACTCCTTTTGCACGTCACAAGAAAATAATACCCAAAAAGGACGCACCGTTGAGAAACATCAAAGCACACACCATGCAAGATCCACTTCTTGCCTCTCATTGGCCTGCAGTTTGTATGGTGCGCTTCTGATGTGTCAAATCATTTCGTTGTTACATTCGACCGGTGATGGACAAATCGATGCCACCATACATTCGTTTGGCTTTACGATAGTCCGCTTTGATTTTGAGATCCTTAATCATGTAAACTCTTCCCCATCACATGGACATCCAATGGGAGCGTGCATCCACAATAATCCTCTTCAAACAACTAGAAGGTAATACGGCAGCATCCTCCTATGAATCCCAATAGGAGGCAGTTCGCGTCAAGAGGGGGGTCGAAGTCAGCACCCGGCATACGTTTCTCCATCATACAAAGGATTCGAGTTAGTTCCATCCTAGCTACATCATAAACCTTCAACAACTAAAATTGTATCAAAACAACAAGTAACCTGGACCAAAGGGCCAAACGCTTGTTAATCCAAGGTTTCCAACCCTCAAGTATTTCCATCTAATTCCACATATGGTAGAGCTTTTTTAAGTCACATGGCCCTAATGGCATTACAATCCTCTGAAAAACTGATGGATTGCCTTTCTCGTTGGATATGGGAATGCAACTCCATGATATAATACCAGTGATAACAAAACAAGTTTAGTTATTTCGACCATCCAGTTACAACCAAGGTACTTGTGAGAATTAATCCCTTACGTTGACCCCTCCATTGGCCCATTAGCCATTGTTTTTTCAATACACTTGGCATTTATTTGTAACATTTTTATAGCACAAGTTTTTCCACGTGGCTTAAACAAAATAAATGGCTTCTATGGGGGGGAAGGGATGAATTTAGGGCTAGGGGCCCTAAGTATGGTTAATCGTAGCCTTCAAAAATACTCATTTTATGAGTTTATAATTACAAACATTCAGACATATATGAAGTGTCATAATAGCTCTATTTTGATAAAGGATACATTTTTACACGAATCCTTCTTTCTTGGGTGTAGAAAATACGAATGAATTCAATATAAAACCATTCGATAGTCTCATGTGCGTTGTTTCTATATGCATAGGCCTAAGTATGGTACAAAAACGTATGTGAATCCTACTATGCATGTTTCGAACTGATTTGTGTCCTCCAAAAGATTTTGCATTGAAATTTCTACTTTTTCTAGTTTTGCACTTGAACATCGTGCCACAACTCTTCCCCCAGAACATCTCCTCCACACTCTCTATGTAAAGCTCGTATGTGCATAATTATGTTTTACAAGGACAAGGTATTCATGAAATTTTTACAAATTATAATAGTACAAAGTAAATTTTATAGTGCAACGGATCCTACAAGTATAAGGAACTGAAGTTTTGAAAAACTATAGTGGACATGATTATGTTCATATCAAATTATCAGGATGTAAGTATGGCAAACCCTCCATTTGTTTTGGCTAAAATGATGAGTAGATTGGATGAGATCATTGGAAAATAAAGAAAACCTAGGTGCATGCGCCATCCCATCCAGCCGCCCACAGGGTGGGGACCCTCGCTTGATCCATGTGGCGCCAACCATGCACTACACTCTTCCGCACTAGGCCTAATCTGCCCCCAACAACCGCATGTCAGGATCAAACCTTAGCACTTTGTTTACAATGTTGCGGATTTGACGGAATCCTTGGCAAACTCGGTCAAAACTACATTGCTTTAAGGTCTTAGACCCTCAAGCCTTCGAGTCCAACCGCCCATGGGCCAAGGACCCCCGCTCGATCCTCGTTATCGCGACCATACTGTATAATTTTACATTTTAAGAGGTGTTTTGTGGTTTTTTTTAAATGTAGTTGTGATGATAATTTTGATAATAATTCATTGAATATCTAAGAGGTTTCATGGTTTTTTAAATAATTGTATTTACACTTTTTCACCATCTGCAAAAGTTGTAGACTTTTCTATGATTCATATTTCTTATCATCATCATCCACTTCTATGGTTTGATGTCAAGAAAATAACTTTAAAAGATTTTTAAATGATAATTTTACATGAAAATTTATATTTAATCATTAAATTTTTTTATAAGAGACAAATTTTGTTTTGAATTTTCATTTCAATTGATTCTTATTGAATTACCTTTTGAAAACAAAGGTAATTCAATGAAAATCAATTTAAATGGAAATTAAAAACTCAATTTTTTCTTCATAAATATCTTTTTCATTTGATTTAATTTGTTTAGGTTATATAAGGGTAATAAAATTGAAGTTCAAATCTCGTTTTTGTTTTGTGATGTGAAAAATCATACTACACGATGAAACTTCCACTGAAGTAAATCATGTGCGTACATGTTTTATCTATTTTTATTTATGAAAACTCGAAAAAATATTTTAAATTTAAATATTTTTATTTTTTTGAAACCTTTATCTAAAATATTGAAAACCAGGTGTTCCTTTTGTATTTATTAAAACCCTTTCATTAATGAAACTGCACATGATTTCTTTCATAGGAGTTTGCCCTTTTAATATTTAAAAATTTTGAATAATTCTTCTTATGTTTTCTTCATCATTTGTTTCTTTTGCAATCAATTATTTCACTTTTACACATAATGTTATCACATTTTCAATAGACTAGAGACTAAATTTCCCCATTACTTATCATATCACCAATTAGAATTTTTCTTTTGAATTTCAAGGGATTGGGTTTTTTTAGTTTTTTTTATTTTTTATGAGATTTTTGAAAAATGGTTTCAATAGGAGTGGCCATGCATCTTTAGGTGTATCCATATGTTCACTTGGGGTAGATTTTGCTCTTTGAAATATCTTAAATTTTTTTTTTTGGTCTTAGTTTCTGATGATAGCATGAATACGTTAATAATGAAATGACATGGGCAGGCCTTGAAACTTCTCTTTATGTTTTGCATATGACGTTCTTATTAGTTTTCTTTACCTTCTCCTGGATATACATGTTTTCTTCTTCACAGAATTTTTTCTTTCGAGCGAGTGCGCTTTGACTTCATGTGGAAGACAAATGCATAGACGGACCTTTCTCGTGAATTCTCGTCTTCAATTCGGGTCCACTCTAGCCAATTCAGCCAGTCAGCATCTCGGCCACACACTCTGGCAGCAAGAGACTGCGAGATGCGGGAGGAGCGCCCAGGAATCTCCATGGGGAGGGATCCTCGCAACGGTAGAAACCAAGGTCTTACTGTTGAAGTATTGAATGCTTCATCGCGCTGCATCAAGCGGACACATCATGCACTCGTGAGATCAACTTCGGGCTATTTTGTGGCACGTACTGTACAGGAGTGGGGTCCCACTCTGGCTTATTGCGCTTTACTGTTCGAAATAAACGATTCAACCAGGAAGCAATATCAGTTCCTGATTTCACGTGCTTGCAAAATCAAATACATTGGTTTTCAATTTGAACATGATTATGTAATGGAATTTTCGACATTAAATACTCATATTATCTCCTATTTTGGATTGAAAACGCCATTAAACTTAAATTCTCCCACATGACACTCACCGCTTTGCAAAGCTTCCTTCCTCGATGTAGATGCCTCAATGTTAAGTATATTAGGATCATAAGCATAATATTTCTATCACGGAACCTTTTTCAAAGAGCCTGGGATATTCTAAAACAAATAATTTTCAAACTGTTTTGATAAATACTTGAGAAACCTAAATTTATCGAATGATTTATGGCCATTTTGATCAAATTCAAGTATTATATCAATTTTTGCGGTGTTTGCTAAGTGAACAGAATTTATGAATTAAATTTGAAAGATACATCAAATTCATAAGACTTTTTGCATCTAATACGTTTTCCAACATAAATTCCATGTACAAAAATAGTTCTATAGGGTTCATGCACCCAAAAACATGTATCTCATCCTCCAGATTACATCACTTTTCAGGTGATTCATGTATAAAAAAACTCCTTTTGATTTTTTTCATTCCATATAAGCATGTTGCATATAATAAAATCATAATTTCATGGTCTTTTGTTTTGTATATTGCTACATAAGTTAGGAATATTCTAACAACAAACCCAAACTGGCTTGATTAAAGCAGCACAAAGGGGTTTAATCTAAAAATAAGTTAATTGTTTTGTTTTTAATTTTAAATTTTATAAATCATGATGTTTTCTCAGTGCTTAGACGCATTTATGAAAATTTGAGTATAATTTAATCTATTATTTCTCGTGAGAAATAGTTCTATACACCCTCCATTTCATTTTTACCTTGTAAAAATTATGATCTCTTGCGTGTGCTTTCTCTTTCGCAATGGACCTCAAAGAGTCTCAAGAAAGGCCCACTTGTAATATTGTTCTTACGATCCATTATATTTTTGCTAAGGGATCTTGCTCGTGAACATCACTTAACCTATTTTTAGGTGAAACAAATCACAAACAAAATTGGGGGAAACTTATAATTATTGCATTCCATGAGGTGGAACTTAGTTTGATGGAGAGAATATTAGTAATTAAAAAGCTACTTCGTCTTTCGTTTTTATTTGAAAAATTAACGAGCATGTAAAATATTATTTTTCATGTTTCTTTCAATAAAAATACTCTTCAAGTATGGTCGAATTTGGAAAAAAGGCATTGTATTTTCATGAAATCTAGGACTAGGTTAGCATTTATTAACGTATTTAGATCTTTTGATTCAACTCTTTATGTTTTTAGGTGTTTTGTTTTGGCACACAATGTCGAGATGAATGTACCTCGTGTTCTAGTTGATAAAGTACACGTTGCTACTTCTTTAAATGGCCGTTGGGTGAAACGGAATAATAGTGTACCCCCATACCTGGTCAAAAGCGATATGCCATGTACCAGTTTGACTTTTCTATTTCAACTCGTAGGTGTTTATTGGTGTTATTTGCACACTATAACCAGTGTTTTCCCTAAAATTGTGAAATAATATTACTTTCAAAACACCCCCTCGTAAAATTCGAAGTTTTTGGTATTCACTCTGGTTTTTTAACCTTAGAGGACCCATGTTAGCATTTGCTGGGTGGTTCCCTTTCAACTAAAGTAGAGTTTAGCTGTAACAATCGGATGGGAAGCTTGGCCCACAAGGCCAAAACCGCGGTAGTTGAGGATCTTCGACCCTCGACCCATCCCATCTGTCGTCCACAGGCCAGGACCCATGTTCGAGCCACGTGGCACACCTTGCGCTACATTCCTCCCACACAAGAATGGACCCGCCCCCGGTGTCCACAATGAGTGTCGAACCCCGGCGCTCTGATACCAAATGTAACAATCGGATGGGAAGCTTGGCCCATTGGGCCAAAACCGCGGTAGTTGAGGACCACGGGTCAGGACCCATGTTCGAGCCACGTGGCACACCTCGCGCGACATTAGTCCTCCAAGCTATTTTGTACGTGCAAAAAACGTTTCATGTGATGTTGGAAGTGATCTGTTACCCAAGGACAAAACTGTGAGTCCACGGTAGATGGTGGATTTTCCCTATTCGGCTATGTCCCTAAAGCGACTTTAGCGAGACATGGACAACCATACGGCCAGACAATGCATTGCCGGACTAGATGCGCTACTGCGGTGTACTGGTCCATCGCCTGCACCATCAAGACGCTCTTACGTGGCACAAAACCGCCACGCTGGAAAGTTGGACAGCTTCGTCGGATCGCACTGCAGATACTTCCAGGAGTCATTCTCCAGAGTTCCGTTGAGAAGGAATAGTAAATTTCCGTTGCTGACATGGAGGCTAGAATATTCCCCGAGTTTTGGACACGGCTCACAATTATCCCACACCCGAGGAAACACTTTATTTACCGACCCTTAGGTCGTCAATAGCCTAGAATCATTTTCCCAAGATGTGTACCAGGACCTGACGGCTTGCTTCACACGAAGGAGCGCCCAGGTCGTCAACAAGACAACCTTCAGATCTTGGCTCATGCACAAGTATGCCACGTCTGAAAACTGATAATTGAATACGTGTAAAACCGTACAAAAAATTTTAAAAATTGAATTAATTTTGAATAAAAAAACACGGTTTTTTCTGTGAAGGTGACATGTGCCATGTCCTCGGTATAAACAAAGTGTCCTTTTTCAATTTCCCAATTGACCCGGTCCATTCTACCAATAGACTTCTAAAGAATACTCCCATAAATAAAAATTTCTTACATCATTGATACATGTGATGGGTTCCCATGGTTTTAGGATTTTGTCGTAACATACCCCAAAAATGCATTTTACACACATCACTTATGTAACGCCCATTTTTTTTCATGTATGCTGATAAGTTCCGATGAGTTGGATTATTTGGGCATGCTTCATTATCAAATTCAATATTTCGTGGAATTTTTCTGAATGATTTACATTTTTTTAATAGTTATGATAAAGTCCTCCACTTGTGAAGATGCCTTTCTATGAGACCGGTGTTTTTGCACAATGTGTAGCTATTGCAACTAAGCAAGGGGGGGAGTCAGGCACCACTAGTGAATTCATTCCATGTTTATGGACAGACGATGTATCATCGTAATTATATGAAGAAACCAGCACCCCCGACTTGCAGATATACAGGCTCACATGCAAGAGAGAGTGACTTGCCATGCCAAAAATAACATAACCATGTTCGTGCTGGAGTTTTAAGAGGAGAAAGGTGTGGCAACATGTACGGTGATCAATTATTTGTGCGTGGTACTCGCCTCAAGCCGACACAGTGGACTGTAAACTCGGACGTGGCGGAGCTCAATGCTTTGCTCAAGAAGGTGGACGGTGTGTAACAGTGAAGAAAACAACAAGAGTGATGCACTCTGGGACAAAGTGATGCTTAGCATTGATATGCTTGGTGTGCAATTGATGCACGCCATCACTTATAGTAATGGCATTGATGCTCTGGCTGTCATAGCACGGGGTGATGTAGGAAAGGGAAACAAGATAATCCTATAACATTTGACAATACTAGACATTCTCACATGAGCTGATTACAATGAACTCACCGCCAATGGGGATCCTTGGAACACGTCCCAACTGACCAATTATCCATAACACAACGCCACCCATCAGAAAGTTGTACCCACAACAGCTAATTGCGTGGATTTCATGCGCCTAGTCGTTTTTGGTGTAACCGTCAATGAAAGTTGAGGGCCAAACTTGGAATCATTGCTTGACACTTGTATTTGAAAGAAAATAACGCACCACATCAAGTTCTACCTCAATGTGGCGCTCACACGGGCACTAAGAGGATTGTGTTAGGTAGTTCACGTTGAACGTAACATTGACGCAAGTCATCCTAGTTGGGTACACGAGGGAAAGAATGCTACAAAGGAAGTCAGTGACATGGACTACTCCTGCGGCTTTGACACATCAAGAGACGTCAACAACCTTTATACTACAAAGCTCATGGGCATTGGGACGGACGAGACCCAAGCTAGACGAGGGGCAAAGCGCTCTCCGAGGCTGTGTTCATGTCCATCGTACTGCACGTGGAGTAGACGGTTTGGTATGCCTTGCTCAAGCTTAATGCCAAAGAAGAATGAAGTAGGGTCTTAAGATACTGGACATTTCAGCGGCAGGAAGAAGCAATACAGAAACCATCAACAAAACCCGGAATGGCCGCATGAGAAGAGGACGGAGGATTGAGAAAGGAGACAATATGTTCTTGATGTATTCTCCTCTGTTTAGAGTGGTAGTGATCTCCATGTTCTAGCAACGGGTAGAGAAGGTAGTAGAAGGCCGTGTTCAGCTAGTACGAGGCCGTGCAGAGTTGTCGGACCTCGATGGTGCAATCCGTAAAGTCAGGCTTCTGCACCATATACACTTCCTTATCCAAACTGCCACACAAGACGACATTATTCACACCCAGCTGCTTAACCTCCCACACGTGGAATGCAACCAGACTAGGAAGAACGTGTGTAATGATACGTCATTCGAACGGCATAAAGGTCTCGTCAAAGTCAATGCCATGATTTGGGAGAAACCCTTGAAAATCGATCGAGCCTCATATCGATCCTTGATCCATCGGGCTTCTAATTGTGCTTGTACACCCAAAAGGCAAAGAAACCCTTTGGCCCAGCAAGGAAATCCACTATATCAAACACATCGTACTCGTAAAATGTAATGCTCTTGCATGGACATCTCAAAAAACGAGGCACTAGCACTCCCACAAGCCTCACAAACATTGGTGGGCTTGGACGGAAGGGGATAAAGCCTATTGACATCAAAACATGCAACTATTTAGTTAGAGACAGAGATAGATAGATAGATAGATAGATAGATAGATAGATAGATAGAGAGAGAGAGAGAGAGAGGTAGAGAGAGAGAGAGAGATAGAGAGAGAGAGAGAGAGAGAGAGAGAGAGAGAGAGGTTTGTGACCGCATGGAACTCCTCAAGAATGAGGACGTATCCAAAAGAAATGTCAAGACGCAAGACAAGGATGCCTAAACCATCACGGACCATGGTGATGAGGCCTAGGATACAAATCTTGTTGTCACCAAACATAAGTGCTCGATGCAAAGAAAGAACGGGAAGCCTACCACCTTGGGTATACGTCTTAGGAGCTAGCACAGGGGCAACTAACTTTAAGGCATAATCAAGGGCCAACGTAAAAAATGATGTTGACAAGACTAGAGCCTCGGTGGAGGATGAAACGAGAGGTGAGATTGTATCGACCACGAGACTCACGAATGGAGATGCTACCGAGGTGGTCAACGAGGTGACATAGATGGAAGGTGAAGGAGCAAGTATGACTAGTGACATGGGCAAAGGCAATGAGTGAGACGTGGATGGCGTAGAGCGCTTAAGGACAAGCACGACACAAAAACATGTACTGATGAACTCGAGGAGACAAGAACCTGACCCGAGGACGAACCACGAGCGCTCCTATCAAGAGAAATCTATTTAGCATTGAGAGGAGGAAAAGAGAGTCGGAACAGGAAAGAAATTATAGAAAATCAGACTTCAAAAATAGAGCATTCAGGGACTCGACAACATGAAGAAAGCTGGGGTCTTAAAAGCACCAAACCTTGGATTAGGATGACACACCACAAACTATACAAAGGTATCCATGAGTGGATACTGTCCCATCATAGCGGTCCTCATGGATCCACACGGCAACGACATAATCACAGACATGGGCAAGGCAGAGATCAGCATGACCAGCTAACAAAATGGGTGATATCATGAGGGAGAGGGTTGCGGAGGAACACAGTTCCAAGCCGAAGTCATATACGACATGGATTCAAAGGCAAAGAGGGAAGAAAGAGCAGAATAAAAGAAATGAGATAAGGTGGTATCACTAAGGATGTGAATCTTAAGTTGAGAAGAACCTTCTTTTGGTGTATAAGGGAGCCAATATAATTATGTATACCCGTTGAGACTGGAGGAAGTGGAGTGCGGGACCAAAACAACTACCATCTCGATAAAACTAGGGATAAATTTTTGAGAGGTGTCTAGCTTGACCCCCTTCTTGACGCGGCTGCCTCTCTTGGCGCTTCCTGGTTGTTCGAAGAGGCCTGCCTTGGGAGCGCGTTTGCATCGGATGTCCGTGTGAGGGCAAAAAGGATCATGTTGATGGCGGTAAAAATCACGTATGAAGTATTGTTGAGTGAAGAGGACGGGTTTCCGGCACACGTCACCACTTGTGGGAACAAATTAGTTCCATCGCAAAAGAAGATATATCAATCACAGAAGTACTTGAGGCATCAGCGGCCAGTTAGAGTTGACGATTGGTGTTCCCAACCCTGTTTTTTATGTATGACGTCCAACACAACTGCACGATGTCGTCGAGCTTGTTGAAATTTGCATGGCTTCCGCAAGAAACATCCTCCACAATACTTCTTGCGGTCGCAATTGTTGAAACGTGAGTATTGAGACCGAGTCTGCGCGTAACGTCGTCGAGCATTTCGAACAAAGAGACGGCTGTTATATAATAGCATTGCTGATTACTCGGTCGTCTGATTAGTATATGCAAAACTGGAATTGAACGATAACGGGTCCTCGTATGTCTGCGGCTTGGTACTAGGCATAAACTGGATACGACTATCCAAGTTTGACATTTTTGATGTGCCAGTATTCAAAACAGGCACATACCCTCGTCGTGATTTGAACCCGCAACTTCTTGTCTAGGCGAGTCGCAAACCATGCAGTTCGGATATATTTTCCCTAAAAATAGAAGATAGGAAGCTGATGCTGACGAGCACAAACAACATTGGGAAGTCATCCCTTAAGGGCATCACACACATCATTTGTCTGGTATGAAGGAGAGATCTACCAAAGGTGTGATATTTAATGAGTGGGACAAATGTCGTAGCCACCAAGACCACCAAGGAATACACGGGGAAAAGGGCCCATGACAGATGCATGCACCAGATAAAAAGGGTGAGATGTAGGGTGGTCATTTTTGGAGAACCGAGAGTCGTTCATTTTGCCCAAGAGTGTAGCCAAGACAATCATCGAGGGGTCAAGAAGGAGGCAATACCAAGTCCATAAGTAGGGCCAGTGTAAATGAGGCAGTTAACAATGGTGGTGTGGATGTGAAACAAGCAACAATGAGTTAAGCACATGTACTTGGGATATAGAGAAGGAACAACCTGAACCAAGGCAGAGGCAATAGAAGACAATGGAAGTGAATGAGGAGTACGAAACAACAAATTGCAATGGAAGCTGGTGAATACAACGTGAGTAGATGACTACGAGGAAAGAATGTCAACACAAAAACTAGAGAGGAAGCCCATGCCCTGATCTTAAGGGGTAGTCACTAACAAGAGGCTGACCTCAAAACCAGGCAAATCTAGCTCGTTGGATGGGATCAGGTCCAGCCTGTAAGTGAAAAGTAAAGGGCACCAACATCGTTGACTAGAATGAAATGGCCATGATCAGTGAAAATATTTTGCACGTCTCCAACAAGGCTACGAGAGACGAAGGAGGCAAGACAAAAAGTCACGTGGTAGGTGACTCCTGAATTAATGATTGAGAAGCCGGGAGGACAAACAGCAGAGAGAACCATACGGGACACATAAAAGGTGCCAGAGGTAGAGGACAAGGGCTGACTAAAGTTGGCAAGACAGTGTGTAGTGAGACAGACTACAAATGCTCAACTTATGGTACGACAATCCTCAATGACAAGCCACGAAGGACTCCATCCGACTTTGACACATAAAGGGATATGGAATACCATTGGTCTCACCTCCCTTGTCATGAGGGAAGAGGAGGCATGTGACTGTGTACTGCAGGTTGCATTCGGCATCACGATGATCATCACGACGGGCACCGTGAAGGTGCTCACCAATGAGGCAGCTGTCAACGTGAAACGAAGAAGGATCTGAGTAATAGGAAAAGGACATACAATATTAGGAGGAGTTGGAAGAGAGAGGCCATCCTAGAAAAAGTTGATGGTGCCAGTGCTACTTAAGTGTGGTGTAGCTGGCCAAGAACTGAAGATGATGTGACTTTCGAGGAAACAAAAGATGCGGCACTCCACATAGACAATGTTCTTGTGGACAGACTCAATGTCGCTCTAGTCCACGTTACTCCACAAGGCTTTTGAGGGTGCTACTGTGAACTCACAGAGCGTAAAAATGCCAGGGGTGCCTCGGAGGGAACATTTTTTTGGACCGAGACATTCAAGCTCAAGAGTATCAAAGTGCAGGGAGGGATGGGACAGCTCACGGATGTGACCGATGACAATGGAAAGACTGGCTAAGAGCTGACTGGGTACCGCTTTACCAAGCTCACTTAGGAGCTTGAGGCTGCTCCCCTAATCAACACCAGCCGTCTCCTTATGACACATTTGTAGTTGATTGAAGTGGAGAGTGAGAGCGGGCGGCATGATTTGTGACTGTCTCGTGGCGGCAAATGAGAGGATAGGTACCCACAAAACCTTGCTCCATTTTGCAAGCCATGCTTGTGTTATGAGTCCTGAAATTTTCCATTGGATCATCTGGACTTGGAGTGATCTTCTCCTCATCTATTTCCGACTCATTGTACAATTTGTAGAAGTTGATCACACATGGTGTAATGTTGTGGTCATGGTAAGGGGCATATGCGAAAATTGGTTGTTCTTTGTGCATGATCACCACATGGAGAAACTAGAGATTTGAAGTGTGTATACCTTTTTTATTGCATGCGTAGCATTACGTAGCTTTATATCCATCCTCTGGCCTTTTCTGACGTGTGAAGTAAGTGATAAATGTTCACCATGCAATGTGCAATATTTTGGTCACATGCCAACTTTGGCCTGTCATTGCACACAAAAGCCACGCCTTGCCACTGTTTATTGAACATTTGTTTACTTCATCTTCAATTTTATATGATTTTACTGTGATTTCCCACTTTGACCATGTGCAAATCGTGCTTTTGTTTGCAAAACCCGACCACACATGGTGTAATGTTGTGGTCATGGTCAGTGACATCTGCCTACTTTGGCCGGTCCTTGTGTACGATAACCACGCAGTGCCACTAGTTATCGAATGTCTTTATACTTTCTATCCCATGCCAACGATCCTTGCATTATGGTTCTCTCATCTGAACGTTTATGACCTGTGCTATGATTTTTCAACGTTGACCACTCATGGTGAAGTGTTTTTTGTCATGGTCAATGAAATGCCTAATTTGGTTGGTCATTGTGCATGGTAGCCAACCCGTGCTACTAGTATTCATTTTTCTTTGTAATTGCAGGTCCATAACTACTATTCCCACACTATTATTTTCCCCTTCTGACCGTTTGTGGTTCGTATCACGAGATGTCAAATTTGACCACACATACTGAAATGTTTTGGTCATGACAAGTGACATTTTCCTACTTTTGTTGGTCCTTGTGCATAGTAGCCACTATGTGCCGCTAGTTATTAAAGGTCTCTATATTTTTCCTTTCAGTAAATAGTCTTCCCAGACCATTGTCTCCCCTCTGACCGTTTGTGACTTGAACTATGGTCGATCAAAGTTGACCACACATGGCTTCATGCTGTGGCCATGGACAGCAACATGTATCTACATTTATATTGTTGTGTTCATGGCAAGGGTTTATACTTGCAATTCCGTGCTTTGGATTATTTATCATTCTTTTTCTCCTCATCCACTTCCGACTCATGCTATGATTTGTAGAAGCCGATCACACATGGTGTAATGGTGTGGTCACGGTAAGTGGTGTATGCCAACATTGGCTGCTCTTTGCGCATGATACCCACATGGAGCAACACGAAATTTGAAGTTTTAATGGTTATTATTGTATTATTATAATTTTATAGCTTTTTATTCATCCTCTCACCTTTTCTGACTCGCAAGATAAGTGATCAATGTTCACCACAAACTGTGTAATGTTGTGGTCACATGCCAACTTTGGCATGTCATTGCACACGACAGCCACGCCGTGCCAGTATTCATTAAACTTTTGTTTCCTTGATCTTCAATGTATTATGATTTCACTGTGATTTCCCACTCTGACCATGTGTGTCTCGTGCTATTGTTTGTAAAACTTGACCACACATGGTGTAATGCCGTGGTCATGGTCAGTGATAGCTGCCTACTCTGGCCGTTCGTTGTGCACGATAGCCATGCCGTACCACTAGTTATCAAAGGTATGTATAATTGCTAGCCAATTCCAATGATACTTGCATTATGGTTCTCTCATCTGACCGTTTATGACTTGTGATATGATTTTTCAAAGTTGAACACACATGGTGAAATGTTTAGGTCATGGTCATTGAAATATGCCTACTTTGGTTGGTCGTTGTGCATGGTAGCCACATCCTGCTACTAGTTATTGAATGTCTTTGTACTTCATTGTACATAAATATTGTACCCAAACCACTATTTCCCCCCTCGTACCATTTGTGACTCATACCATGAGTTGTCATTGTTGACCACACATAGTGAAAGTTTTTGACCATGGTCAGTGACATATGCACACTTTGGCTTGTCATTGTCCACAGTAGCCATCCTGTGCTACAGTTTCTTGAAATTACTTATAATTGCTTTTCAATAAATAGTATTCCCAAACCATTACCTCTCCCTCTGACCATTTGTGACTCGTACTGTGATCTGTCAAATTTGACCACACTTGGTGTCATGTTGTGGCCATGGTCAGTAATATGTATCCACTTTTGTAATGTTGTGGTCATGATAGGGGTTGAGTGTCTAGGTTTCTATAATCTCTGTGCCATGTTTTGAATTCTTTATCTTTTTGTTGTTCTCCTCGTCGATTTCCAACTCATGCTATGTTTTGTAGAAGTTGATCACACGTGGTATATGTTGTGGTTATGGTAAGTGACATATGCCAGCATTGGCTATTCTTTGCGCATGATAACCACAAAAAAATATAAATTTTAAGTGTTTATGATTATTATTGCATGCCTAGCATTACATAGCTTTATATTCAACCTCTGACCTTTTCTTACTCGTGAAGGAAGTGATCCATGTTCACCATACACAGTGTAATATTGCGGTCACATGCCAACTTTGGCCTCTCATTGTGCACGACAGCCACACCCTGCCACTAGTCATTGAACATTTTTTTCCTCTCTCTTCAATTTATTATGCTTACACTGTGATTTCCCACTCTGACCATGTGTGACTCGTGCTATTTTTTGTAAAACCTGACCACACATGGTGTAATACTGCGGTCATGGTCAGTGACATCTGCCTATTTTGGCCGTTCATTGTGTGCGATAGCCACTTTGTGCCACTAGTTATCAAAGGTATTTATACTTGCTAGCCCATGCAAATGATCATTGCATTATGGTTCTCTCATCTGACCGTTTGTGACTTGTGCTATTATTTGACAACAGTGACCACACGTGGTGAGATGTTTTGGTCAAGGTCAGTGACATATGTCTACTTTGGTTGGTCATTGTGCATGGTAGCCACACCATGTCACTAGTTAATGAAGACACTTGTATTTGCTATTCCAGAACTAGTATTCCCAAACCATAATTTCTCCCAATAACAATTTGTGACTCGTATTATGAGTTGTCAAAGTTGACCACACATAGTGAACGCTTTTGGTCATGGTCAGTGACATATGCCTACTTTGGATGGTCATTGTACACACTAGCCACTCTGTGCCACTAGGTATGGAAGTTTTCCATACTTTCTTGTCAATCAATAGTATTCCAAAACTATTATCCCCCCCTCTGATCGTTTGTGACTCGTCAAAGTTGACCACACCTGTTGTCTTACTGTGACCATGGTAAGTAACATGTATCCAATTTTATAATTTCGTGGTCATGGTAAGTTTGTAGTGTTTAAATTGGTATATTTGCTATTTAGTGCTTTGGATTATCCACATTGGGTTTTTCTCCTTATCTGTTTCCGACTCATGCTATGACTTGTATAAGTTGATGACACATGGTGTAACAGTGTGGTCATGGTAACGGACATACCTCAACTTTTACTGTTCTTTGTGCATGACATCCACACGGGTCAACTAGAAATTTGAAGTGTTTAAGGTTATTATTGCATGCCTAGCATTACGTATATTGATATTCATCCTCTGACCTTTTATGAGTCCTGAAGTAAGCGTTCAATGGTCACCACACGTTATGTAATATTGTGGTCACATGCAAACTTTGGCATGTCAGTTCGTATGACAGCAACGCCATGCCACTATCCATTGAATGTTTGTTTCATTGCTCTTCAATGTATTATGCCTGCACTGTGATTGCCCATTCTGACCATGTACAAATCATGCTATTGTTTGTCAAACCTGACCACACATGGTGTGTGGTTGGGTAGAGAGATGGGGAACGAAATGTGTGGTAGTTGGAGGATCAGGTGGAGATTAGTAGGAATATAGCAGCTCATTGCATGCCTAAGAGTTTAAGCATGCATTGTAGAGGAGAAGGTGAGCTAAGCAATAAAACCTGGTGGTGATGAATCAAAATTAGGCAATAACTATGACAGAATGAGAGCACATGCAATGATGGAAATGGCTTCTGACATTTTGACGGATGTTGCTACAGTAGAGAGAGGTGCAGTGAAATTTCCAGTGGAACGATGTGATGGAGACTATGGCCGTGATGACGTCAATAGTAGCGGGGTCATGTGCAGCGAGAAGATACTACATAAATAGGTCAGAAACGGCCTCAGACAACTTGGCTTTTCTGACATTTGTATCTTGATTTTGACTTGCGGCAGCATTGAGAGAAACATGCGTCTACCGCATCTGCTCCTACAGGTCTGCAATCACGTCCTCCTCGCCTTGTAGGATAGTAACAGAGGAGAAGAAAGAAGAGAAGAAATAAGAGGCAAAGAACATTTGGGAGCGCTTCTCAGTCCCAGTGGATGAAGGAAAAATGAGTGAATGAGTCTGGTCAAATGATTGACCTGTCATTGCAAGGCAACCCAATCACTGGCCACCAAATCTCCAAGGGATATTCAGAGAGTGAGAGGGAATCTAAGCAATCATGCAGAGTGCTCACCACGTGGGGGGCATGTAATGGGAGAAGAAAATGGAGAAGTAAGATATGCGGCTGATGCTGGGAGTATTTTGATCCACGAGGACTGTCTGAGAACAAGGAAGAGAAGAATAGTGATGGATGGTGTGGCAATAATGACGATAGCAACAGTCGTAGGAATGAGAGTGACGAAATGGCTGTGTGTGGGAGAGGGGATCAAGGTGACGGAAGTGACTCTAGCGGAGGTAGATGAGAGGATGGATGAGATAGAAGATGATGCTGCGGTAGAAGAAAAACTCAATGCACCACTAGAAAATAGCAGGGGAGTGGTCCCGGACTGGACAAGTAGCCAACAAGGGATTTGTGTCCATTGGAAGGGATCCTCCCACTCACATGCTCTCATACCAGTATTTGGTGAAATGAAGTAAGGGAGATAGTAAGAGGGAGTGAAGGATAGAGCGGTGCCATGGACCCAACCTGTGATTTATACTCTGAGTAAATGGTGATGTGGTTGTCTTGTGGACAGCGGTAAGACCCTCATGATGAAGTGAGCTCCACTCGCATGTCAAATGCAAGAGAGAGTACGCCACCACCCCTAGGGTTGAGCCAGACCTCATGGATGAAACCAAGAGCGACTGCCGGTGGGAAAATCTGACAACATGTTCCCAGTGGGTTCAGCAACCAGGAGCTGGCGACACCCAGCATGAGTCTCAAAACTAGCACATGCATGCTGAATAGTCCCACAACATCCTGAAGTGTTTGTAGATATGCAGGGAAGTAACGGGCATCAAATTAACATCAAAGTGATCCAGGGTGCTGCAGGTAGAGTCATTTACTTATTTTGAGATTTATTTTGTACCATAAATTAGTTTATCATTTAAACGAGGTGTAGGATGGGCCACCAGGGATGTGTGAATGTAGACGAGCACCAATAGTTGTAAATTGTATCCACATCGAATCTACCCTCCTGCGTGTATGCCTGTATGAAGTCTTGAGAAAATGTTGTATCATTACAAGTATGACTAGACACTAGCACGATGTCTACAAACATGGTCATCGTCAACCCTAACATACAGATGTCTCTGTTTCACATCATTTCACAAGAATCCATTTTCATTCAATCTATTAGCTCCGATTCAACATGTACTACGACATCACGAGACCTAGATCCAATACATTATATTAATTTCACGTTTTCCATTAACACATTATTAGGCATTGGCACCAGGCAACTGGCAGATACTGCAAGCTAGAGTTTGCCAGTCAGATTTGCAAGAATCATGTTTCTAGCTAGCATACATTCCTATTTTTACTATGCCTGGCAACATCAGTAACATGGATTACAATTTTTGTATAGGGATGAATGCCTAAAGGTTTTTCCACATGCATTAGAATTGCACCCATAAGGGTAGTTGTCCCAACATCATGGGGAGGATTCTCCTCCCATCCATCATCGACATGGGTTGCCATCAACCGGTCTGTCTCCATGAATTACTGTCATGTGTCACGCATATCATTCCCCGTTCATCGTTTGTCAATGTTATTGGTATTGCACCCACCCTGGCGTTTCACACGATTTTGTGTGACATGGCAGTTGGTGGGCATGAATTCAATTATGTGGCATGGTTTTGCTCTTCATGTCTCCAAAAAATCCTGGGTTCTTCCTTGCCTGAAATTTCTCATTAGACAACACTTTCCCACTTAACATGTGCGGTTGAATTTACAGCAAGTATGCATAGCAAGGGCTTAGCGAGGAGAGAAGCACGTGTATTCTAGTAAGGTTCAGTTGGACTGAAAGATAGCAACTGAAAAAAGCATGGCAATAATACCTATCACAATGCATGGGCGTTGATACTATAGGTCATTTTGTCCAGAAACAGTCCCAAACCTACAGGTTTTGAGATAGCAGAATGCATAGTGGTCAGGAAAAGGTGTTGTCTGAACCTGTGGTATCAACAAGCGCAGCCTTATATGATGGGAACACATAATTTTGGATTCATCCAACAAATACAAATCCAAATAAAGAAAACACCAAAGTAGGACATCGATAAAATCCACCAAGGAAAACACTAGTGTTGTTGTTCGTCATACCAGGCTGCTGTAGGAACACGCGCGTCCCCATGAATGTTGTGGTACAGAGCAGGTTTTCTTGGTTTCTATTTCCACATCAGGTGTCTTCACGAGCATGGACATGAATCGAGAGGTCAATGTAAGCCTTGGACACAAACACACACTGCAGAACTCCCAAATGACCGGAAGGCGAACATGTCCATGCGCTCGTAACAACCAAATATAACATGATTGAGCATTGGGACTCCATGCACAATGCAATCGGACAACTTCTGGAGCTGGTGACAGACCCACACAAGTGGCCACATTGTACTTTTTGCACCCGTGCCTTCATGAGGAAGTCAATCCACTGCTCTTCCGTACTCATCTAAATGATGTCGGTCTCACCTGCTGTACAAGGTCATACAAAAGGTGATGATCAACATCAATATGCTTTGTGAAGGTATCAAATGCACAAGAGGTTTGTGCGATGGCATCCGCACCCTCGCTCTGAAAAACACAAGTAATCATTACCACATGCACCGTCCAAGCGGAGTTACTAGCAATGCAACCCCTCTTAACGTCCTGGCATGGCAAAACTGTTCAACTGAGCAAGAAAGTATAGCCAGCCTGACTCCCACGTATGGTTAATTACCCTTAAATAACTCACTAATTATTCTTTGATTATGTATAAATGTGTTGAATGGAAATTTTGTCAAATTTCTATGCATAAAACATCCACCAAACCAACTAAAAGACATAACATGAGCTTTAATGAATTATAATAAAAATTTTCATGGTTTGAATCAAATCTTAATTCAGTTTGACCCTTTTCATGTAAGGAATTTCATTTCTCCTCTGAAATGAAAGTTTTCTTCCATTGCATATGTATCTGCACAAGTAGTGTTTGCATTTTACAGGGTTAGCAGATGTACCGCTACATCCAGCATGAAGGAATATAATTCTTGTCTCCGTGTTTCTATCAGGAATTTCATTGCATAAAAAGAAAACTTGTATGACATTGGTATTCGCTGAAATCCTGCTTGCATTTCGTATCGTGAACAACCATAGTGGCGCTTCTCACATCAGTTTCGTAACCCCTCAAACGACAACAAGCAGCCACTGGTTGTATTTCTTCCCAATTTTCAAACATTAATTGAATACTATTTTTGTATGCACGATGTATACATTCCTAATGCCAATATTAACCCATGCTCAAGGTGGCTGGTCAAAATTCACAAAAGATAGCCAGTCAGTTAGACACTTCAAGTGTACCTTAAGATGTGGTAGCCTACTTCTGTATCATTTTTTAAAAGCCCTGAGTGGAATTCCATTCATGTTGCACAAATGGGAAGAGATTGATGTGAGGTCATACACTAGTGTTTTCTATTTGTGTCCATATGCTTCACTTCCAGAGACACTTTGCAAAAAGTACATACTTCTCCACTCACACAACAGCCTCCAAGCAGCGTATGCATGGACCCTGAGAATAGTGAGCAGGTCGTTCTGGCCAAGCTAAGAAGAAATTTAATGAGGCAAAGGTGGATGGACGCGCTCAGTGGCTTTTCCAAAAGCGTCCGATCCCCGATCTTTAAGCTCCTCTTCCTATACAGTGAGATTGGGATGAAGGTAGTGGGAACTATTACGAGAAGGTTTCCAATGATTTACACCAAATTCAATTCATAGCATACCGAATGAGCATGCAAGGTCCAAACCACACGTTACCTTGCAGGAGGATTTTAGTATCAACTTATCTTCCTCCACAGCCTACAACTCTAGAGATGTGAAAAGGAGGTCATCGAAGTAGACGAGGATGATAGTAAGGGAGAAAAGGGCTGAGTGATGAAGATAAAAGGATTAGTATTACTCTCCATGTAGCCAGCCCATTGAAGATTGCTTGCAATTGCCTGGATCTAAGAACAAAAGGACTATTTGAGGCTGTTTGAGGCTTTTGGATGCTATGGACACTTGTTTGGTGCAATCCTTGAACTAATGAGGTTGGACCATATAAACCTCTTCAAAGAGCTTCTTGTGAAGGAACACAATTTCTACATCCATATTGTGATGCTCTTAATCGTCTTAAGCCACCAAGCCAAACAAACTCCCTTCCTTGTGGTCTTCCGAATGACCCAGAAAAACGTGTCAGTTTAGTAAACACCATCAACCTCCGTGAACCCCCTTGCCGTCAAGCAAGCATTGTAACATTCCATTTAGCTGTTTGGTTTCCACTTGTTGCAAAATACTCAATTTTGCCTGAACAGCCTTCCGACCTGTTGAGAGGTCCACACACGGATGAAAATTGTAGCCATCAAGAGCAGGCCACTCTTGTTCAGATGTAGCATACCACATCCATATGTCTTTGCAAGAAAATATCTCTCTTAAGGTATTAGGATTTGGATGCACTTTGGCTTTGCCGCAGGTAGGACGAGCATGTTCCAAGGAAGGTGGGCTGGTCGTGATCATGGAAGCAACAACATTGCATGATAGCTCAAGCTTGTATGCAGTCAAGGCCAGCTCTTTCCGGTAAGCAGGATGTGCCTTAGAAGACGTTGGTGTCATGGTCAGCACTATGCACACTATAGGTTGACAAAGGCTGCAATCGACTGCCAGGGCCATAAGATGTCAGAAGCACTAGGCACAAAACGAACTAAACGAATGAAATTAGCTAAAAAAACTTCATTTTTACATTAGAAACACCGGCGCAAAATTTTAATGTGCAAGGCACGATCGGCGATTTCACGCTGACTTCTGTAACTCTCTCGATCCCTCTCCCTCGTTCATCATATCCCTCCATCGTCCTTGTCCGTCCAGGCTAATGAGTAGGACAAGTGAGGATGAGGGCACGAGGCCACAGGCATCTCCCTTCGTGCCCTCCTGACCTTTTGGTCACTGATTGAGCCACCATTTAGATTGGCGGCTGATGACTAGCCAGTGGGTGGCTGTCCGGTCACCTGACCGGCCGCCAACCATCCAGTTGGCCAGTGGCCAGCCACTTGTTGGAAACCGACCGTTCCTCGCAATAGCGAGGGGTGGCTGCGAACTACCCTCTTCCTATTGCGAGGTGGAAGGGCTGAACCGATCCTCTCACTACAGCAAGAGATTGACGAAGCCATATCTACGGCTTATATAGCAGCTCTCACTACTTTAAATGCATTTTTTTCTCCTCTTGAAGAGATCAATCCAACGTGGCAAGATAAAAAAACTCCCTCTGATGACTAGAAAAACTTTGTGTGTACTTTTCTCGCACGTTTCAGAAAGCTGAACAAGAATTTTGATTCATGGTTATGAAGACTTTATGAGTATTCGAGCATGGCAGAGTACATGTGGCGCTTCCATGAAATCATCATCGATAAGAAGATAACCCCAACAAAATATGTTTTCAGTACAAGCACCTCAAAAATGACATTTTGCAAGTACTTGCAATATTCCACGTCTGTGATGACCTCCTGTGAATGGTCATAGTGGTTGATCCGATGAAAACATGCATGAAATCATGAAAACCACAATCCTTAGAAAGAGAATTTCAATCATTGACGACCTCAGAGCCACAATTTTCAATAAAGAGGAAAAAATTTATTAGTAGAAATCTTTAGTCTGATTGGTATCGGCACCGCCAATCAGTAGGACCAACAATCCTGATGGCTTGCAAAAACAAGATCTTGTTTTATTGAATGGTAGAAAATTGTTATCAACGGGAACAAAATATAACAAAAAACGATTGGAGTCAAGAAAGAGAGGATATGATTAGACATAAAAGCTCCCTTTTGGTAGGGAAAGTACGCGCTGACCGATGGCCCATCCAAGTGGCTCGTAGCTTCACATATGAGACTTCATGGGGTTGAAAAAGTGTAACGAGGGATACAAGGAAGATGAACATGTGAGAATGCTATGAGTGTAACTAAGGGACTGTAGGAGTCATAGAATAATGGCGACAGCAGTGGATGGGATGCCATCTCACACCTTTATTAGCACTTAATTAGCTTGGAACCTTGCTTAAAAGAATGAACCAGGGATAAATGAAGGGAAACCATGAACACATAAATTCAAGCCCTTTGGCTTCACCAACATCACCAAATGTAAATTGAGGAACTTTAGGATGTCACGCTGTGGAGAGATGAGAAAACACAAAATCATTATTGGACGTGGTTTTTTTTGGGGGCGAAATAGCCAGGATATCCATAGTCCCGAATCGCGGACCTCCCATGTCCACGAGCAGAAATATATGACCCCCATATCCAGCACTTCTAAGAATAAGAACGATGTATCTGGCTCCCTCGCCATGCTCGATCAGCAACATGCGACGTTGGTCGAGCATGGCGAGGAGGGTCATGTGACCGTCGCTCGATCGCGACCCTCGCTCCCTCGCAAGATCGCGATCGAGCGATGACCCTTTTTCCGTGTTTTTTTTTTCGACGCGCAAACCCTCTATTATGATTTAGGGTTTTCTATGTTTTGCGCGGGCTCCGCCCACACAAAACATAAAACCCTACATCGTAATAGGGGGTTTGCACGTCGAAAAGGAAAATCGAAAAAAGGGTCATCGCTCGATCACGATTGAGCGAAACGTCCATTTTTTTCATTGCAAACAAAACACCTTAGGTTTGCAAGAAAAACACCTTCAAACCCAACCCCGAATTACATTCGGGGTTGAGGGTTTTATTTTTTGCGTGGGCATCTGCTGGGCCCCGCGGTAGCGGGGCCTAGCAGATTCCCTTTCAACGCATGGGGTATCTCGGACCCCTCACGCAAACCCCTCCCTCGAACAATTGCAAACACCTCAAACGTGGGGCTTGTGATTGTTTAAGGGGCGTGATGATGTCATCAATCCAAAGCTGCATTTCATGCAGTGACGACATGGTGTTTGCGCGCTTTTTTTTATACGTTGTTGTTTTTCTTCGACCGGTGGATGTATCATTGTTAAAGTTTGAATCAGCTAGATATGGTGTTGTTAAAGAGCGGTCTGTGGATATGGCGGATCTATCGAGAATTCGATGGGTATATGGTCACACCCCCAATTTTTTTTTGTTTAACCTACAAGGATTGGATAATTTGCATGATGTACTTCTGCATTAATGGAAAAAATCAATTTTCTCTCATTGGTTGACCCTTTATGTAACATCGGTTGTGAAAGCCAACCGATGTTGGGGGATGTTGTTGCGACCACAATACAACGACACACACTGCCAAAGCATTTGAACGTGGAAAATGATACGTGCAAAGAGGAGTTCACACATGGAAAATCCATACAGAACCTTGTGAAGAGGTCAAGACTATGGCTGTTGACTCAAAAATTTCTTTAGCCACGACACT
The DNA here is from genome assembly GCA_023375785.1 of Penium margaritaceum. Taxonomy (NCBI): domain Eukaryota; kingdom Viridiplantae; phylum Streptophyta; class Zygnematophyceae; order Desmidiales; family Peniaceae; genus Penium; species Penium margaritaceum. The sequence goes on from SZWC01005907.1 coordinate 83,058, forward strand.
AGCATAACCTTCTTTGCCGCATTGGATGATTCTATATTGGTAACCAAGGATTTGGAAGGGAATTTTCATAACGAACCACCCCTTGTAAAGATGTAAGCAACAATAAAGCAGATAGTTCATAAACATGTGATATAAACCAAATTGTACGTCGGTGATCACATCTTGTTCACCTCGACAAGAATCAAGCTATGAAGTAGAGACTATGCAAGACTAGAATCTAAGTAGTTGGGGATTTGTTTCTTTAATTCAATGGAATAACCTGACTTTTCCAAGCCTGTCTTGCCTGACAACATGGTGATGCATCTGATTTTCCAAGCTATGCCCCTTAAAATTTATCGGGTTCTTAACAATAATTTCCTTGGTATAGAGGTGTCTCCACCACCACCCACAAAAATGCACTAGGATGTAGATTATGAAGTTAAAGACATCCTCGCACACTGATGATGGAGTACTTTTATTGAGTATCTCATCAAGTGGTAGGATTATAACACATTGGGAAACACTAGAGAGTCTTATGACAACCCCCAAGATGTGAATAATCAAAGTGACTACTACTCTAGTGTGAAATGAATTTGTTATTGAATTATCAACTTTCTGCATGAATCTATGCTCTTGAGTGCGCGTTCAAAATTGGAAGCGTTTATTGAATAAGCTTTAATTGTTGTTTTTTTGGGATTACACTGTCACCTATAGAGAGAGCAGCTCAGAGGGGTTGACAGATGGACACCTACATGGAAATGAGCATTTTTGTTCTTATAACGAGTACATGGATCAGCCTACAACTAGGCCCTCCTCATCGTATCCCTGTTGATATGTTTCCATCACATAGAAAAGTATGTTCCTTGACACTACACATTGGAAATGCACTTCGTAGCATTTGTCCCAACGTCCCTAGTGGCATGCATTAGAGACAATGTATGTATTAACATGGAGATGAACCCACCCCTGAAGCATCCAGCCACCATAGCGCGGCTTGATGATCTTTCCGCATGACTTGATCCACCCTTTTTGGGTGCTGTATGAGAGCTGGTCATAGATGGATGGGGTAGATGGGGTGCGGTAGGTGTGACGTAAGAGCAAAATGGCACCATGGAGTGAGCCGCCACGGCGTTTCACAACGGACTGGATGGTTGGGACATGACCAAGCCGGGATCAATCAATGTCCGCACCTTGTTCGTTTCTATGTGCAAAACGTGATGAAAATAACGAGGCCGGAGTAGAAAGAGGCATGGAGTTCCTTTCAGATTTGTAGGATGGCTGGTGTCATCATCGTTCGAGTCATCAACCTCAAGCCATAGGGGCCATGACGATCCGATCCTCTTGGTCTCTACATACGCACAACCACTATGCAGAGACAACGACCAAAACGTCTGTATTGACCAAAAACAATCTAGGCTATGCACGACGACTGTTCAGATTTGTCATTCATGCAATTGCATCGTTCAAACGTTGGCTTCGGTAAGTGTTATGATGGAGGCCTGTTCCCCACTAGTTAGGAAAGGGCAACTACAACAAAATCATGGTTAAGATTGTGGCTGGCGTCGTTGTAATAATGTTCAAACCCAATATCATTGTTTTGAAATCTTGTTGGTTTCACGACCAAAAATGTTTCTGACTACGATTGTATCAAGAGGTGGTAGTAACACACGTTTGGCACGCATCAGGGCCTCGGGGGTGAAAGCGAAGGAGGAGGAGAGACAAATTTTTGCTATCCTGATACATACAAGAGATAATTCATGTCCTTGCATTCATGGTTCTGTGCAGGAAGACTTTTGGATTTTTTACGGCAAAATGTCTTGACCAACGGTGATTTTTTTTTCAGAAAAGGCTGACCGGTTTGACCACTTTGTAGGAGGGTCGACAACTATCACAAACGTGTTGATGGTTTGACACCGTTTGATTAATCTATCGAGTGTGCTAGAATTTATACAGACGCGACTCCCTAAACCCTGATCCTCCAACTTATTGGTGGATTTTCTTGAAGTAGTCATTCATGACACGGCTCTGCACGCGTTGTTGGCCTGGAGCTTCTAGAACCTCAAGTATGCCCAATCTTGTTTTCGTACATATATGTGGTAGATAGTTCATATCGTGAAAATTTGCATTCACTACCAAATATGAAATACTCATGAGTCCCATTCTGTGGGATCGTCTTTTTCTTTTCAATTTCTTCAGGTTCAAAATCTACATTCTGCTTGGAGGAAATCAGTTGTACTCCTTGTGTCACAGATGCATGTGCTTTTGGAACATTTTTCGTTCTGCTACAACTTACTAGAAATATTTTGGTATAATTGCATTCCTTTGCCTATTTTACATAGACACATTACTAGATTGAAGCATGTATGAGCTTGTCACGTCTAGCTTGTGTTTTTGCAATTATAGGCCAGATATTTCCTTGTTGTCACATGTCAAAATTACGAAAGAAAACAAGTGGATTCTTTATCTATAAGGAAGGCTTACCCGCACCGGCACGTGGCACAACGACATGTTAGCATGCTTTGTCTATCAACTGAGTAACAATTATTTCCAGACGTTTATCTCGTGTGCTTGCCAAGTGGTCTGTCTTGGTATGTTACATGAGGTACATACAATGCAAACATTTGTCTCGGTGTAGAATATTCACATACTATTGATGCATGCAATGATTGTACTGCGTTTTATAGTGACTCCACCACTCCGCACGTGGGTCGTATCGCATTCCTAATGGCCACCACAGATAGTGGCTACACTGTTGTCCTCGTTTCTGTTTTATGCTGTCAAAAGGAATCCATGGCCTACGTTGCTTTGGGTTTTGAATGGAAAAATCCCCCATGTGCTTGATGGGACTGCCGCATAAAGATGAGACACACGTGCTGATGTTGTTCACCTATGGTTCGGAGAACGTACACACCTTTCACCAAGCTAGCATGAACATCGATAGGAGGCTTCGTAGAATCGTGTTAGCTGAATCACATCGTACCTTCTCAAATTTCCAAAAATTTTAGCATGCATGTCACTGTTTGCCATGCACATGTGTTCACTCTTGGCAAATTACTCTCTGGTCATCACGTCGCTGTTGCCACAGATTTTAAGATTCAAGGGGCGAGAAATGTTTGAGATGCAGAAATCTGTCTAGAGATATTTAACCAAGGGTAAAGCATGTGAGGTGTCCTTGTGGAATAGTTAAACCATAATCATGGAAGGCTTGATTCAACATGATTGAGTCAAAAATAACACCTTCATCACGTGTAGGGAATTTCGACTTCCACCATATAAAAGAATTTCTGTAGGAAGGTCTTGGTGGCTTTCCTTGGTTGTATTATGATGTACTTGTGCTCAACATAGCATGTGACGTTGCATATATCGTAGTGCTCCTTAAATTCTACTTTTCTTTTAAACTGAATTTAGTGACAGTTATATTGGCCTATATTTTTTAGTCTTGGAATTCTGGACATGTTTCGTCCAAAGCCCTTGTACTTTTTTTGGTGTTTTTATGTGGTCGAATTACATGTTCACGTCCTCCGTGTCTCCGTAGAACTTCAGCTTTCCAGTCTCGGAAGCTGGCGCCCTTCCACGGCGGCGCCCCTTTAGGCCGAACATCCATTGTGACGTCGCACCTCGCAGCTCGCCTCAGATTCTAGTGTGGCAGTTACCATCGCTGACTCCGTCGCTAGCTTCGCAGGTCGCTGCGAAGCGCGCCATGTGCCTTTTATTTTGTGGCGAGGACAGCCTTAGAGGCGAGGGAACCTATGCTGCACCCTTGAAGACCATGAAGGTGCTTCTCTGGTGAGAGCTTTCAGTCAACGACTGTGCCCTAGCGCGCTACGTGCCACGTTCGTGTGCAGTCCATGGGGGAATGCACGCGGAACGTGGATGTCTCATGTTTCGTGCGCATTCCCTGAGAGACTGCGCGCGGGATGTGAAAAGGTGTCTACAGAGAGACGATTTTGGCAATTTTAAGAGTGATTCGTCCATAACACCAGAATTATTTAGGTCCCTGAATGGTCGAAGGCAAATAGTTATCTTAGTGGAATGTATGGGGCACTAACGATAATGTTCTCGATGACCAAAAAATGAGCAGGAATTCCGGTATTTGTATGAAAAATAATCAAAATGTGTTTGATGGGTACTTTAGAAGGAAAACTCTAACATGGGATACAGTCATTTAAAAGTGTGGTCTTGTGATGAAAAGGAAAAGGTTAAAAAATTAACGTGTGATAAAAATTAGGGCCATATTATTGTGATAATTAAGTGAAGCTTCACTAATGTTTTTAGATCTATGTACCTATTATAGATGGGCTTGCTAGACATACTTCAAAGAATGTTCATTAGGTGAATGCAAGTGTGAGGATGCTTCAAATAGCATTCAAATGAATTGAAAATAATTTAGTATTAAACAGGAAAACGGTAGATCAATGTTTAACCCCATACGATGAACTCCATCATAGCCCAGTTCTACTTGAGGCTACCTGTAGCCGGGTTCCATTGTTACCTCGCTCGGTGGCCGAGTCACCTTCTCAGCCAGGATCGAGGAGAGCATTGTGTTCGCATCCTCCCCAGCGCGATTCCTCAGCGCTGTCCTCGACACCGGAAGTCTGCCTCGCGAGAAACACGTCCACGGCGGCGACAGCGCCGGTCTGTTGATAAGCGCGGTGGCGGTGATCGTGGCTGCCGTCGACCGCCGGCTCCTGGCCGGCCGCTGGCGCCGGGGATAGCAGCCTTGTGTGGAGGTGGGTGTCCCCGACGGCCTGGGGTTTGGAACGGCCGGTATCTTCCGGCCGTTCGCCCCTCAGCGCAAGGACCAAGTCCAGCGGCTTGCGTGCTGGGGTACTCGCAAGACCCCCAGGTGACCCACGTGGGTGCGCGTGACGAAGGCGCCACGTGACGTGGCGCCTTCGTCGGGAGGCACCATGGAATGGGAGTGCATCAAGTTGAAGCATTAGTGAGCCATCTCCTGCTTTCTGGGTGTCCCGAACGAAAGATTTTTCCTTAGCTCAGAAGGGATGTCAACGCATTGCTTTGGGGCGCTTCGTGTTCATATTCCTGCCTGCACCTTCCTAGCAGCTCATTTCTATCAAAGATGCCATGGGACCGCAAGCCTGCAAGACTCCCCCGGCTGCCCAAGAAGTTCGTATTCTTCTTGCCCCTTTTCTTCCCAGATATAGGAATGCCCAAATGTCGATGTCGATGTTGCCTCGCCTTTCAGGTCAAACGGGATCCGAGGCGGAGTAATGTTCGGGGCCATGGTGGAGGGGAGGCGCAAGAAAAACAGTGAGGCATTCGGAAACACTTATGCGTTGCAGAAGCGATGACATGATGGCATGTGGTAGTTGTGAAATGTCGTTGGCATTCTTTCTTCCTTACTACTGACCGACTACATCAGTTTTATTTCTGACCATATTCAATTTCTACGCACCAGCTTCGCTAGATGGTCATGAACATCGCACTTTGCTCTCAACCTTTTATCTTTTTGACGTGTTATTCCAAACATGTTGTGGTAGGTGCCACTACGGGTTCCTTCATCCATGAAGGAGTAACCCCACGTGAAACCGACTTCCATAAGCCAACTTCGGTCTGTAAGAAGTCGAGAACAACCCAGGGGCCCCAATCCGAAGGTAACATCTATGACGAAAACACCCCGGTCCCTGTCGCTCAGATTTCGACATTTAACTGCAGGTTGAATGCCTTTTGAATTCATTCAACTCTGCAGCAGGTCAAGACCAATGTGGTCCATCAAAGGTGAAGGAATCTTCTGTGACGAGACACGACGAGATAACTGATAGCCTGACACCACAACCTGTGCCCTTGAAATGGGCATGCAAACCAGTCGTCGAGGAAGAAGCTACTGTTGCTCCATCGCAAGGTCTGTATGCGTAACCTTCGACCACTTAATCGTCTGCGAGCAGAGGTGAATATGACATTCTGGATGTCACAGTGGTTGAAGAAGAAGCCAACATGTCATTCTCTTCATCCGTATTTAAGTCGTCCACCAAGAAAGCCTTACAGAAGCTGGCAAAAGAGACATTCCAGAAGGAAGGCCGCCAGGTTCCGAGCAGTGGCCCAGAGTAAGGAGTGTACTAGTCTGACCACAAAAGAAGCTCATCAGCCCTCTCACACGCACTTGACTAAGTTGAGGTGTCGCTGATTCCACAGGCTGGTGCATCAACTGCTTCACCAGCTTCAAAGGAAGACTGGCACGCAAAGAAAATCACAACATCAAGGCTGGACTGTCAGTACATCTCTGTGCACCGGGTCACCTCCCTCACACATCCACCATGTTCACTGCCTTGTTCCAAATTCCCTCCCC